>PVJD01008610.1:0-70809 GCA_004026545.1 Mormoops blainvillei
TTATTTAAAACCTTGTTGGTTAGAAACATCTGCACATTTTTATGGAAAAGAGAAATTACTTTGATTTCATTAAGGGAGTAAAACATTAATTGTTAGTTTATTTTCTTTTAACTTTTTTATCACCATACTTACTAAATTCATAGTAATTTAAATAACAAAAATCTTTTCAAACCTTGAAGACATACTAAGTGAAATAAACCAGCCACAGAAGGGCAGATATTATATGATTCCACTTACAGGAGACACCTAGTAGTCAAATTCATAGAGACAGAAAAGCAGTGTGGGTGTGTGCCAGAGGCTGGAGGGAGGGGAAAATGTGAAGTCGGGGAAAAAAATCTTGTTAGCCATTCAATGAGATATACTATGACATTTCAGTATTCGCCCAGGAGTAACACATACCTTCTGCCTTCATTCTGAAAGAAAAGTAAATTAAAGAATGCATGTTAAACACTGAGCACAGACCTGGTAGACAATTACTATCCCAGTAAGTGTTACATTTTACTATTATGACGGTAAATGTTTCAGAAAGTCAAAAGACCAATGTGAAATAATGCATCTTTTAACTAGGTTAATGAGTATATTTATGACAGAATTAAATTACATATTTAAAATATTTTCCAACAATCTTTATTAAGAAACTTTATTATTTTAGGAGGAATCGTTGATAAGGATCTTCGTCACTACCTCAACTTACGATTTCAGAAGGGTTCTGTGGACCACGAACTTCAGCAAATCATTCGCGACAACCTCTACCTCCGCACGGTGCCATGTGAGTGCAACAGGCAATATTATTTTCTATGTCAACAGATAAATGTGCAGCAATATATCCATTGTTTAAAAGAAAAGTTAAATTCTTCTGGTCTGTTATGGTGGGCATTTGGAACAGAAAACTGATTTGAGATATAGAAGTTTTACATGCAAAAGCTTATAACTGCAGCTGTGTGGTTTATGTAGTCAGAAGAGATTTGTGATTTTCAAGTTATAAAACCTAACTTACTTCTCCAGTTAGTATTGAGAAATATGAATTCTAGTAGAGGATGTTAGTGATTCATAATGAATCATGTTTGGGGGGGTAGAACTCCATACCTGGAAACAGGTAAGAATGAAAATTTAATTTATTAACTGAAATAGCTGTTTTGTGACTAGAACCTGCACAGTAATGAACTCCAGCCCCATCTCTGGTTTGGAGCAGGGGAGTCTCACAAGCGAAAAGGCAATGCTGCTCTGGAAAGTGAAGCTAAATGCCTTGTAGCTCTAAGAAAGTGATGGTGTTGAGTGCTGGGCACAGATTTCTTATAAGATACCTATAGAAATCCACAATCCCTGATTATGAACAGGCACTAAGATCTAGGATCTGCCTTGAAAACTTCTTGAATTGTCCTAAAGTTATAAAAATAAATCTGTTTCCTAGAGGTAGAGTCCATGACCTTGAGACTTTCCAGTCTCTCCAGAAACTCTGATCTGAGGGTGTTGTGCATATTCCTTTTGTGTTAGTTCTGCTCTAACCTTTAAGAAACTCAAAGCTATGGTCTCTGAAAGGTTGCTGTTTAAAACAAAAAACACTTGACTAGGATAAATGAAACATGGATATGTGATTTCTGGGATAGAACCACCAGAACTATGTAAAAAGTTATAGATCATGGATGATAATACTGAAATACTGATAACAAACAGAGAAGTGAAATGAATAATTCAGCACCCGCTGATTTTCACCTACACACATCCTGGGAAGATAGATTCTTGCCATTGTTGCACTGATTGTTCGTTAAAACAAATAGGCCAGGGCACCACTATCAAATATTCTGAAATGAGAATGTTGCTGATTGATATCTTCTAAGTCCAAATACTAACTCTGTTGGTGTGTGTTAGCTAAGTGAACAGACTTTCGGACTCTTGCTTTAGAACTAGAAGTTGAGAAAAGTACATTCTTAAATTTGTAAGTTTGACATTAGAGCAATGGGCAGAAGAAGATGGATTAAAGTCAGTGACTGAACTATTTATAAAGTAATAGGTGGACTCACTTTCAAAGCTGTGATGTTGTCAGTTCAGCCATGTAAATTTATCTTTCATGACATGAAAGGGGACATGAAATACCAAATAAAGAATCCAGACATTTTATTATGTTTTAAAGCTGAGGGAAATAGATAAGAGGCTGACATTCAGACATACTGTAGTCCTCGCTAAGGCGATGACATAAATGAGTCTTAATTAAATATGAAAATAATAGAAGTACATTTTGCATTAGTTAATTAACTTCTTAAATAAGTCATCTTTTTAGAGTACTGAAGAAATACTATGAAGGAAAAATAAATATAAGGATAAAATAACTAGGTTTATATGAGTAAATACAGAGTTTTGTGATGTGATTTCAGTACAAGGTCATATATTCAATTAGAAATCCTTGAATAGCTCCTATAAAGGAAGTGATTAGAAACTCAATGAATGTGAATATTATACTCATGCAATTATTTTTTTAACTTGTAGCCACCATTCCTAATAGACAATCCCGATAATACCATTCACTAGCAATGCTCTTAACTTGGTATGAAAGTTAAAAACAAAATCTAAGATAGAGATGATTCTGATTTATATGATCTATAATCACTTTTATACTGTTGAATTGGACGTAGGCAATCTACTATTTCCACTTAGCATATCTTTTAATGAAATGTTCATATATTTCTAGATACTGTGTGGCAAAAGTGTGCAGTAGTACAAAAAATTCTGCCATTGTTTAGAAACTTAAAAACGCATTTAGCACAACTATTGGCCTTGGGTATGGCATATCATTGTTTATATATTCTCTTTCATCAAAAAATTCTCATGACTTGCCTGTACCCAGCGCCATAAAAGAATAATGTATTACTGAAAAGCATGTCACTGCTCTTATACATACTTAAGGTAATATATACACTTCTGTTGATGGCACCAGAAATAAGTCTTGGATAACTTTATTGTAACAAAACTGTAGTCAACTTTTAACTATGTGAGGGTGGCCTAACTTTTTCTAACAGGTGTATCTGAGTAATTCTGCTCACTACAAACACCAGCTACGACCAGGAAGAAAGGAGCAAAGTCTTAGGGCTCAATTTCCTTGGCGCCTAGTGAATAAGAAAGAGTTCTGGAGTGAGGGCTGCAGAGTCTCCTTCCCCTCACACCAACAGATGCGCTCAACCCAGTCTAGTTGTGGACAGCTTGGCTCCTCTGCCCACTTCTGAAGGAAGTCTGGGCCTCGCTGCTGGCTGATTTGGGATCCAAACATGGGAGGGAGGTGGACAGTCCATGTTCCTATTGGGCCTTAACTATGGATATATACAAAATTCCATTAATCTCTCCCCTGTCCATGAGCAAAGTTGACTGGATTTAGCCATTTCATTTGTTTGCCTAGAACGTATCTCAAACTGAATTCTTCAAAATCATTTTTAAAACTGTGTCTCTGGACACAGAAGGCAGGACTCTGACACAGAGACAGGATTGCAGGGCACATGGGGAACATGAATGCACACACGTGCACACACAGAGAGGCTCTCATGATATCAGTTCTTCATTCTTTCAAATTGAATCATGGGAAGAAACATCCTTAGGAACTGACTCTTGTTATTTTCTGTAGAAGATTAACCAGTTGCATGATTTATAGTCGTTGAAAAGCTAAATTTTACCTAAACAGATGTCTTTTAGTTGCTGTGCAATTTATGGGGACATAAAGGGCTTAAGAGGATCCAGGTGTTCTAAAGCAAAAGTTATTTTTTAAATGAATACTGTAAACGAATATTTATACTATTAGATTTCAGGCTATATAGAATTTTTTATGTAATGGAACTTCAGGGAAAAGGAATAAGTAATGATGAGATAAAACTGTTGTAATCTGGAATGTGATAAAGACTAACCAGGAAAAATATATATGGATAAAGAATCCAAAAGGTTTAGAATATCCATCGAATGGAATTTCAATTACCTTGATAGTACACAAAGGACAGTTTCAGAAGCACTAAGTTAGCAGCATCTATTTAGAGTCTACATGGGATTATTTTATTATAGCATGTGAAGTGTACAAAGTTAAAGCAGCATGCATGTGTTAACTTTGGCATAATATAGATTCAAAAGCATGTGAGGGAAATTAGTGGAATTAACACAGATTATTGTGTTAATTTTCAAATCTTTAAAGAGTAAAAATGGAGTTTATATTTTGGTTTTAATACTTTACTGAACATAATGACTCCGTATAGTTAACTCTTGAGCCTAATCAATCTTGATTAAATTGAATATTCTTCTTAAATGTGAGAAAAAATAATCACTTCCACTTATTTATGAAATTCTGGTCCTTTTTATCCTTAACAGTTATTAGAGTTACAAATTAATTTTTGAGGCAGGTATGAGCACAGATATATATTTTAGATATTTTTTTCCGCTTTACCAGATGACATGAAAAAGGACTTCAAGGACTAATTTTTAAAGTTTCAAAATGATATGGAAGGTAGTTAAAATTAAACATTAAACTTCTCTCCCAAGACCATACTTTGTCATGTGCTGAGATGGTTTTATTGGGAAATATTTTAAATTTATTTGAAGACAAAAGAAATACCAGTGTATACCAAGCAAATGGCAAATAATAAAACTAAAGGCCTAAAACTATTCCATAAAGTGTTAATACAGTGAAAAACATAGATTTAAGATATAAAAGAAATTACTTTTATGAAAGAGCCTATTGATATGTAACTCATAATGATGTTTCCACATATTTAATAACTTCACGTTAGTATACTATGTTAAAAAGAAGCATTCTCAAGACCAAAATTGTAAGTTTTCTAATATTTTTTTTAATTTCTCTGTTATGTTAAATTATTTTTCATGGAGAAGCAAATAGAAACAGGAAAGTTATAAAACTATGTCCTTTTAAGATGAGCAGTTACGAACACACCCAAAAGTACAGCTATGCAAGCAGTTAACATTCCTTTTCCCCAATTTTATGTTCCCGTGTAAGACTATGGTCAGAGAAGACTATTGAAGAGAATTTGGTGACCACACATCTATTAAAAAGTATTAAATTAAAACTAAGGCAGAACTTTCCAGTATAATGCATGGGGGAAATAATTTTAGCTTTTCAGCAAAAAGAATGTCAGTACATTTAAACCGTATAAAATATGTAATATTCGATAAGGCAATATGTTTTTGTAGGCATGAGTGAACCTACTAATTCCTTGTAATTTTCATCACAAATATACATTTCTAAGCATGTGGTAAGTATGGAGGGTGACATGAACCTGTGGATTATCCTACAAAAAATTATCTTTCTTCAATGAATGAAATTGAGTTGAAGGTGATCAAGAACACATTAAATACTCAGAATATCTTTAAGCAATATAGGCCTATGTGCTGGGATGATAAGCTGAACAATAAGTAGACATGTGGGCATGGGACTAGGTGTATCAAATCCAACTGAGTTTTAAACCAACATGTTACAACTGTATATTAATATCTGTGTTAGCCTTAAGCTTATTGCTTCAAGTAAGAAGCATCAATTTAACTTTTTTTGAAGTTGCTTTTAGAGTGTTAATCATAGTTTTCACAATTATTTCAGAATCAAGTTGCCATATTTGTGTTCTCTGAAATGAATTGAATTTTTAAAAGAAATATCCTGATTATATGTGGTGCTAAGTGTTGACAGTAGGGTTATTAGAGAATAAATAGGGTATTAGCATGTGAGCCAAACAAGAAGAAAATCTATAAACAAATGAAACTAAATTTCTTCAGAGATTTATAAACTCTTCTGGAAAGTTAGACCATAAGAAAAATTTCAAAAGCTTCTAAATGGTAGTAAATACTTGAAAGAAGTCTAATTTCCTCATTCATATGCCTGTCTGGTATATTTACTAAAAATGTGTTACTTTATAGAAAGCTGTATTAGGTTCGCCCTCCCCCTCTTATCACTGAGAATAATGAAATCTAGTTTCATGTAATATATGTGAAAGTGCATAGACTTTTTCTTTTTTTCATTGAACAAAATTAATGCATCTTCCTTGGTCAGTAACATTCATTGGTTTGGTCTACAGAAGAAAACTAGCTTCAAAATGTTGCTTAAAATGGAAAGACAAGGTATATTAAAAGTGATTGTATTGATTTAACTATTTGACACCACAGGTCACTGGTTTTAGCATAAGGGAACATATCTGGCGCACACATACACACAAAGCAATAAACACCAACAATGGACAACCTTACTGATCTCTCAAACCACATAAAATCCCCTTTGCCTTGACTTGATCAGTTTTTTTGTGGCTGTGACCCAATCTTTCTCCTTGGTTCTTCCCTTGTGGTTTGTTTTTTCTCTTTCCTTTTCATAGAGGGGCTTTCCATAGGAAAACTGTGTCTGTGGACCACAGATGGAGTAGGCAGATGGTATACACACTCTTGGCCTTCAGTGGTTCTAGCAGCTGGCCCAAAAAAGAACTGCAGATAAGTGCCTGAAGCCATATTTTTCCATCTCCAGAAAAATCAGTCATCACTTTCAATAGAAAATAACTCACCTTCCAGTGGTTCCAAAATCTTCTCCCTGTGGACTTCAAAATTGTAGTCTAGGGGGAAATAAGAAAGTCAATATATCTCATTGTATGCCTCCACACTTTTTTGAATGGAAAGAATTAGGACTCTGTAGGGTACAGAACTACCCAAGTTTCCAAATTGTTTTGACTAGCATGTAGGCTGTTGGATAATTATGTAGTTGAAGGAAACCTGTAGGCAGATGGCAAAGGGCACTTTCAGGAGCTTTAGGGCTACAGATTTATAGTAGAGCACTCCATTTTTTATTTAAATTCACCTGGTCAAAAGAATAATAAAAAAGGAATACTAATTGTGGTTACTGATATTCTATTGTCTAGTACACTAGTCAGATTTATTTCCACATTGCAGTTTAGCATTGCTGGAGCATGGTGAGTAACAGTAACCCTTGGCTTTACCAGTTTGGCCACGTGGTGTTATGGAAAGGGTGCTCATCTAAGAGCTGAGAGTCATTGGTTTTGGACTACGTTCTGCTCCTAACTATAGGACCTTGGCAAAGGCCTTTTCTTTGGGTTTAAGGGGAGCTAGAGAAAGGAATAAAATGAACTCTAACAGTGATTTCTGCTGTAAAGTGATCTAGTTTTCTAATTCTGCTGGCTTTTCTTTCTTTTTTATCATTATTCAAATCAGTTCATGAAATGGGCTTAAATTGTTCTGCGTATGAAACACCCTTGATATTGAGCAGATGTAAACAGCTTATGAAAACTGAAGATATATCAAATACAGCAGACACTTCAGGGAAAAATAGAGATTTGGATTTAAATTAAGTGCAGTTCTGGTTTTAACCAACCAAACATGTACTTTCAGATTTTTTTATGGAAGTCAAGTTAAGTCAAGTTATGATGCCATCATAACTCTGATGTTCCCTGAAACCTACTTCCGCTATTCAGGAAACTCTGAAATATAGTCCAGCCTTAGTAAGTGAATGGAAAAATAAACATAATGAGAAATACAAAGCTTTTAAAATTGTTCTCCTTTGGAATGTGTAATGAGTTGAATTGTGACATAACGACTTCTGAAGCATGAGGTGTATTGTTAGGAAAATATGATTGTAATCTTTGTGATAAGATGTTTAACACATAACGTAGTGTCTTCTAATGTTGAACTTTAGTAAATATCATTTATGCAGGTGAACAGCCCTAGGCAGATGCCCAAATAGATCTAGCCAACAGGAGGTTAAATCAGTGCCCAGGCAGGATAGTCAAGAGGCAGTTCAGGGATGTCAGTAGGATTTCTCATGCAGGGTAATTAAAAGGGAAGAGTAATGTAGGATTGACTGTCAATTCAATTAAAAAATACACATAGATCCTGCTTTCTTAGGCAAGCCAGAAATTTAAAATTGGATCAATTCCCAATTAGTTTCCCAGTTTTTATTCCAAGATCTGTTACCTTTCCTGCTTACAACCTAGTTTGCAGAAATGCTGGTTTTTGTGCATACAAAATCAGAAAGTATCTGTACAAGCACTGTTGGAGTAGAACTGAGAGCTCGGCTGAGAGTTCTACTCCAACGTGCTGCTCCATACAACCCTCTTGTGTGCATAAATGATAATTCCTTAACTTGTTCTCCAAAGAAAAGGCGAGACAGAACTAGAGAGCTAAAGCCAAGCTATATATATATATATGTGTGTGTGTGTGTGTGTGTGTGTGTGTGTGTGAACACATATACATATTCATATTCCATTTTTTTGAAGGAATTCTAATTCTTTCCCTCATCTTTTTAGTTGTTTGACACTGATGAAAAACTGTGAAGATCAGTAATGGATATGAATATTTGTAGGAAATTTGAGACTTTATGTGCTGAATCCAATTCGTCTTAACATTGCCAGTGGGTGAATGGTTTATGAGTCTCCAACCAGGGTCAATTGTAGGTACAGGACTCCGCAACCATAAACCAGAACAATTCTTTAAATCACAGCAAATACCATTTACTGAACACTTCCTATGTACAAGAAATGTTTTCCATACATTATCTCATTGAACCCTCATAGCATGCCTTTGGGTAAGTGTCACGCCCACATTCGAAGACATATGGAGAAATTGAGGCTCTGAGGCTAAATAACAAACCGGACACAAGGCACTAAGTCAGTGGAGGAGCAGGGATGCTAACCCAGGTGGGTCTGGCTCCCAGTCTGCACTCTAACCGGGAGCAACTCTGTAGTGGAAGCTCTGGGAAGTCATGAACACGGTAAAGGTGCTTCCAATGAGGTTAAAAGATGCTCCTGCCGTAGAAAAAGAGGGAAAGCAAAGAACTCTGCAGGCCAACAGATTCCCTATTGAGGCTGACATGCTCTCCAAAGAGCGTGAATGGAGTTCCATCAGAGAAAAGAATTACCTTTACAGGCAGATATGGACAGAAGTTCCCACAATTTTAAAAGTGTATGGATAATTATCTGAAAAGTTTTCAAGGAAAGGTCTATTGATCATCTAGCTTTAAGTTGATTGTTTTCTTCTTGACATAAACCTCTTGATTAGTCACGAATCAATCAAATACCAAATGGTCATTGGTCTCGGACGCCATTGCCAGAAATATTGGAATATACAATATCTAAGGGGAATATAACATATTAATAAAATTTTAATTGATAGATATATTATTCTAATAATTAAAACTTTTATCTTGTTATAGGAAGGGAAATATGCAAAGAGGTCTCCATTAACTAAAAGTTTTCTTTCATTTCCAAACCGTGCTCATAAAAACTTATTTAATCTCAGCTCTTGTACCTGCATTTCATACTCTGAACTCTAATCTAAATTTAAAATTCTAACAATATAATGCTCTGTAAACAGGTATTTATTAAAGTTCTCAAGTTCCTCACGTTGGTGTTTCATAAAAGCATTTCTTCTACAAATCAGTGTGAGGGTGACAGGGGTACAGTTAGGAAAAGGGAATGAATTAACATTTACCAAACAGCTACATGGAAGGACTATAATTATGTCATTGCATTTTGCAATTCTCTGAAAAATGTTTTGTTGTTCCTAATACTCCAACCAGGAAACTTAAGCTGAGAAAGTTTAAGAATCCTTCCCTGGATCACAGCTAAGTAGATGACAAAGGTTTCAAGTGTCTATGGCTGTCTGATGCCAAGACCCATTTTTGGATGCATCATGTTACCCTTTAGTCACTGTAGCTCTGATGTCCCTGTAGTTCTGGACAATTCATGAGAGGCACAGAAGACAGGAACTGCTTGGATGTATATCTACAATTTTATCTAATATTTCCATAAAAGCAGAGAAGTCAAGAAAATGGATAGTGAATTATGTAAGATCACTAACACACTTGTTCCCACAGCTGCTGTGCAGCAGCCCATCCCTCCCCCGCCCCCGCCAGTACCATCCCACCAAGGGCTCCAAAAAGACCAAGGTCCTTAGGCGAGTGATGTTATTTAACAGTGGCATGCCCTCCTCCTGTTCTTATCTGGAGGCAACCAGGGCTATTCACTTCAGAATAACACCCTGCTGAAGAGAAGCACCACTTTCCCATCTCAGTATTCCTGGTGCTCCAGTGACTCAGCTGTTGCTTATGGCCCAGTACAGTGACAGCTTCTCAGATCCCAAATCCTCCGATTGGCTATCTGAGCATAGTTCCATGGTGACACACTAAACATAACTTCTTTGATCCCAGGAACACATATATTTGACATGTTCATATGTGCCCTCCCAGCTCACATATCCTCCCTGGATTCTGAGTAAATGTCCCAATTCTAACTCAAGGAGTTTAGATCATTATATATCTTTGGTATCTAGGGTATCTAGGGTCCACTGAAAACACTAAGAAACCAGTGAGTAGGCAGCCAAGCTTCCTTCTCTTTTTTATTGCTTTCAGTGTCAAAGAATTATATGGTTGGTTTTCTATTCCATAAAGCAAAACAGTGTGTAGTATGTCATTCAGCATTCACCCCAGGAAATAAAACCATGGAAGGTATTTTGAGGAGGAAGAGATTTAGGGAATTGGTTGTTTAGAAAACTGCTGGAAAAATTTAGAGAAGAGGACTGCTGAATAGGTCCTCGTGAATAACAGTCAAATGATGCAGAACTGCCTTACCGGGGTAACTGCTACCTCTGAGGCCTGCAGCTTTGACTTAAAAAGCCAGAATAGAGAAATTTACAGATTTCACAAAGCCAGGATTGAGAAATCACCACTGTGGCTACAATTACCACAGTTGTCTCTTGACACTTGAGAATCAGGAGAATGGATACTAGAACTGTCCTGCAGAGGCTGTCACATCTCCAAGAAAGAAAATACCACCTTTAGGCATCTTCCCCTTTTTTTATGATAAACCAATAGGCATATAGTATCAGCGTCTTCAAATTATTGCTTTTTAAACACTGCCGTATGTTTTATATTCCATTTTATGAGATTAATTTATACTCAAATACCAACAATATAATTATCAGATATTAGTGAAAAGATTTACAATGCATTTTTAAAGTTTTTACTTTTCTACTTATATTCAAGCTCCTAACGATTCATTTACAGTATAGTAACTGGTTATATAAAAACTACCAGGGAACTGTATTTATTCTTTAGAAAACCAGGATACTTACTCATTATCAGAGTATTCTGGAATTGTTCTACTTTACGTATAGAAGGGGGACATTTTAAATGAGTGGAAGAGTGTTGTCATTTTTTTGTTGACAACTTTATTATTAAAAGTATGAGTGTAACACTAACAAAATTTAGTTCATAATTATATTTCTTACATGAAAAAGCAATTGACAAAAATTGCTTTCAAGACATAATTTAAACTTGAAGCAAGAAAAGGAATCTTAATTAAAAGTGAGGAGTTGAATATATTATTTGAAGCACTACAGAAAATTAATTATAGTTTGAAAGAAGTAAGATGCTTTCAGCACTAAGTGGCACAACATCTGTGAACAGAGGTCAATATTGGCAGCTTTCTGTAGGTCCCAACATCATTTCTTTACTTCAAAATTCATTAAGGGGTCATGCTGTGAGTCTTTTGGTAGAATGAAATACATAAAATATGCACAAACAAGGAAAACATGACTAAGTGCAACATGGAAATGTTATGTTTAAGCCATTATGTAGACCTTAACATTGATTTTGAAAAACAGACATCTGGTTCCTCGATACAAACATAAAATTTAATTTCTGTTATCCTGTATGTTGCATGTTATTTTCCCTCTGATGATAGTTATATTCATTAAAAGTTTTCTTTAAAATTCATTGGTTATAAGAAGTGTGGTTGTTAATTCAAAGTGTCATCAATATACCTAATAATAACTTATTAAATTCAAAAAATTTTTATATATTGTAACTTTAATTCAGGTCAAGTAACATTGAGAGGTTATTCACACATACTGTGTGCATATGGCCAGGTAGATGCAGGAAATATGGAATGATTAAAATACGGGGCCTAAGGTTCTGGTCAAGATGGCAGATTGGTAAACACAGAGCTCTAATCCTCCCACAAGCATATCACAGCCAAACTACAGAACAACCATCATTCAGAACCACCTGAAATCCAGCAGAACAGAAGTTCTACAACTAAGGATACAAAGAAAAAGCTACATTGAGACTGTCAGGTAGGGCAGAAATGTAGAACAGGCCAATCATAAACCCATGGACTTACTCAGACTCACTTGCTCTGAATTCCAGTGCTAGAGCAGCAGCCAGCAAGGCACCAGGGCCATCCAAGGAGAAACTGATCTTTCTGGCATAAGGGTAAGAGCTGGAAGAGCTGCTTTCTCCCAGACTGAAGTGCAGGCAGAAGCCATCATTCCTTTGATGAGCCCTCCCCTCACAGCCAACAGGTGGGCACCATATCTGAGTCTCCATCAACCTGACAAAACTGTTCCCCCCTCCCTAATGATTCCCTGAGACCCTGCCCCACCCAACTTGTAGGTCAGTCAAGCTGTTTCCAGTGGCTTTTTCACACAAATGCCCTATCTAGGCTCATCCTTTAGGCTCTTCTAAAATCTCTCAAACAAACCTCATCTGGTCTTGGTGCACCACATGCCTCTCACTGGATGCAGGCCTGGCACTAGGAGCAGCCAGCTTTGGTTCACAGCTTGGATTCTTCTGGGTACCACTAAGCCAGGCAAAAGTAGCAGCCACCTGAAGATTGTTTTGTAGCTCATGCCAGCTAGCCCCAGGATGGGAATACATGGCAGCTGACCTTAGTCTGCACCTCCTTGAAGACCCAAGTGCCACTTCCACAAGCAACACACTCAAGGGGCAGACTCATTGGTAAATAGAGCCTTGCTGAAGTTCTGCTCCATGGGGTGGGCCCCTGCACAGCTGGTCCTCCACAGTGGTCATATCTAGTCCTTGCACGCAATCTGCCTGGAGATAAATCTCTCCCATTGACATACCAACAACAATCAAGGCTCAACTAAAACAGGAGGGCATACACAGCCCACATGGGGAAAAGGGCAACTGGAGTACTCACTGAATTATCAGGAAGGATGTGTCACTGGACCCTAAAGAACTCCTACTACATAAGGCTTCTACAACCAAGCCTAGGAGACCAAGCTCTATCTAATACATAGAAACCCAAACAAGGAGGCTACCAAAATGAAGAGACAAAGAAACATGTCCCAAATAAAAGAACAGAACAAAACTCCAGAAAAAGAACTAAACTAATGGAGATAAGCAACCTCATTGCAGAGTTTAAAACACTGGTTATAAAAATGCTCAGTGAAGTTAGGGGAAGAGTAGATGACCTTAGTGACTCCATCAACAAAAACATAGGAAACAATAAAAATGGAGCTAGGAAACATAAAAAAGAACCAGTCATAAATGAAGAATATACTAACTGAAATGAAGAATAATTTACAGGGAATCGACAATGGAGTAGATGAAGCAGATGACCAAATCAGAGATTTAAAGGACAAGGAAACAACAAAAAGCCCCAATCAGAACAGCAAAAAGAAAAAAAAACAATGAAAAAATTATGAGGATTGTATAAGGAGCCTCTGGGACAACCTTAAGCATACCAAATTTCATATCATGGGGGTGTCAGAAGGAGAAGGCAGAGCAAGGAATTGAAAACCTATGTGAAAAAACAATGATAGTAAACTTCCTTAATCTGGTGAAGGAAATAGACATACAAGTAGAGGAAGCACAGAGAGTCCTAAACAAGATAAACCTAAAAGGGCCCACACCAAGACACATCATAATTAATATGCCAAAGGTTAAAGACAAAGAGAGAATCTTAAACTAGCATTACATGAAAATTTGAAGTAGTAGGAGTGGGGATGGGAAGATGGGTGAAAAAGATGAAGAATTAAGAAGTAGAGATTGGTAGTTATAGAGCAGTCACATGGATGTACAGTGCAGCATAGGGAATATAGTTAATAATATTTTAATAATTATGTATGGTGTCAGATGGCTACTATATTTATTGAGGTGATCACTTAGTAAGTTATATAATGTCTAATTGCTGGATCGTACACCTGAAACTAATATAATATTGTGTCTCACCTCTAATTGAAAATAAAAATTATTTAAAGTAAAAAAAACATAGATCCTATACTCTAGAGATTTATCTTTGCTACAAGTTCAAACCTATGTAAACAAATATCATTTTTTTTCATTTTGCAATTGAATAACCAAAATATATACAAGTGACAAAGGTAAAATAACTATACTTTGTCAAAGTTAAGGCTTATAACCAGCCTCAAGACTTTGAGATATGATTAATTATTAGAAAACTGAGTTAGTTTATCTTTGCTAAACAATAATCAATAAATGATTGGGCTTGACAAAGATATAGACCGAGAAGAATGGAATTTAAGCAATATAAATCCAGATTGGGGAACTCTTCATACTGCTATTATATATATTCACCCTTCAGATTTCTTATGAATAGGGAGAAGAATAAGAAGAATAAACAGAGAAATAAGGAAAGAAGGAACATCCAATATCATGGCAATCCTAGAAGAAGTAAAGGTTTTCTTGGGTTGCCCTGTGGTGATTAATTTAGTCACATTTCCTAGCTCAAGGCACACATTTTTTACCCTAGAATAAATCTGGACCTTCCAAAATCTCTGAAACATTAATTCATGTTTTTTCAGTGGAACTTTGGTAATAAATAAAGTCTCAGGTAGTTAGGGTCTATTATGATGGTCCATCTCTGCTTGTGTTCCCAGGAAGCCTAGCATTACATCAAGCACATGGCCTATTAGCTCACGAATACTCTCTCCATTATTAAGAAGGGGGAAATGGAAATGAGGCTTAGCAAGCTAAGTAAGTAGCCCAGGATCATTTAGCTTACACTTGACAGAACCAGAGTTGAAAATTAGAGAGTTTTTCTCTTGATAATAATATATATTGATATTAATATATATGTATTTAAATACATATGTATGTTTATTTGTCTTTAAATACAGATATACACATATAAAACATATATATTTATATCTATATAAGATATATGTGAAAATGTGTGTATATATGCATATGTGTATATGCACACACATATGTATATGCATATGTGTATGTGTATATATGTATGCACACATGTGTGTATACATATAAACATAATGTACATGCATATACATATAAATATATATATACACACACATGCATGTACATTACATAAAGTCTCTCCTATCAGTAAGATAATAGAACATACACAACACCTGTGCAGGAGGGTATTATGTACATGTTACAGATTGAATATTTATGCCCAGTTTAGTGTTACATATAGGTGATAAATAAACTTCAAATATATCTATTTTATTTTATCTATCTCATCTTATGTTTCTATTACTGCCTATCACCCCTATTACAGAATAGATGCTTAAAGGCCAATTTTTTTCTTTATTGAGTAAGCACTATAAAAGTCATGTTATTATGAGCTTTAGCAACCAGGCAGAAAAACCTTCAGCCAAAAGGCAAGACTTTTAAGTCAGCTTTGGAAACCAAATAAGGTTGAGTAGGTGGCAGGAGCCAGAAGGACATTACAGTCTAGAAGACCTTTTGAGTAAATCTTCAGTGTGGTAATGAGCATGAGTGTAATAGAGGTGAAGTTTTTATGTTTCAAGGCATTGCATAGGAAATCAAGAGAAGCAAAGAAGGTGAAGATTTACTGAGTATTATAAAGCTGATGAGAAGAGTTTGAACTTTATTCTTTTTACTGTTGGTAGCATAGTAAAGCCTATCCTAAGTTAATTACGGCCATATAATATGACATAATACGCTACTTGGGTTTAAATTCCAGCTTTTCCAAAGGATTATGGGGCAGCTTTTTCTAGCAAATATACATGCAGAGACACAAATACACAATTTAAAATATGCGCTTTGTAAGATTGACACTAAGTTATCAGTGTTTTAATGTAAAATTGAAATGTTTTTTCTCTCCTTATTTCATCACCTTTTAGTCATATTTATATCTGAGACTACCTCGCTGGACTTAGTTTACTGTTCTGAGATATTTTCAGCAGTTATAACCCTAAAGGACAGAGATGAGTTCTGCAAGTAGATATGTGTCATGCTTGCTTTTTAATGATATTTTTAAGATATATTTTCTTTGCTTAAAAACACTCAGATAAAAACTACTGAGCTAAACTGAAACAAGAAATATCTTTTACTTTAATATTCTTAAATATAAAAGTATCTCTCTAAGAATCTCAAAACAGTTGTGAGTATATAATTCTAGTTGGCTTAAGATCAGCAGTCTTTGATGGATTTGTATTACATCATGAATTTCATGATGATCCATGAAAACTGACCCCCTTACTTTCAAGTGCTAAGTTGACACATTGCCTTTCTCACCCAGAAAGCAGCCTTCATACTGAATTTGCATAAAAAAAAGATACCAGTTGCACTTTGAGTTGTCAAAACCAAAAATGTCTCCACACATTGCCAAATATCCCTTTAAAAGGCAAAAATCTTCCCAGTTGAGAACCATCACTGTAGAGACTGTACCAGTATATGTCAGAGACATATCAGAGGAGCTAGGGAAAGGTTGGTATTTGTACTTGAACAACAATAAAAAGAAAGTAGTTAAGGGCTGGTAGTGCCCCTACCAAGTATGAGAAGAGGAAATTATAACCACTGAACTTTAAACTCCCTGGTCACAATGACAAGAATGTCCTAACAAGGAGAATGATAACAATAGGCAAAATGACAACCACTAGGCTTCACAAGCATTACCCCAACCTTAATGTAAAATATGTATCAGGGTATCTGATGCCATTAAACTCAACTTGCATGGCTTCTCTTGTTATGCTATGTTTCACCACAAATCAGCCTGTGTACTATATATTTTCTTATGGAGCTTTGCCTACCTGATTATATAGACACATATTTATTAGGGAGACATAATGTCCTAGACAATGTGTGAATAATTTTTCATTGCATATTGGTAATTGGGTTTTCCATGTACATTTCGGTTATCATGTGTGTTATCAGTGCTCAATTTCCGCTGGTACTAACCAAAGTCATTTTCCAGGCTTTCAAAGTTAGGGACTAGATTTTAGGACTTGGTAAATTAGCGGAGAAACTAGCTACTGAAATTGAACCCAATTTGGCCATTCTTAAATTTAGTGTTCAGTAAAATTTTAATGAATGGATGGAGGGATGGACGAATGGACAGACGGATGGATGGATAGATGACAAGATGAAAGACTGAAGAGAAAAATGTGGCATGTCCAGATACACCTTGACTTTGAAAGCATGTAAAATATTTATAGTTATTGGATAGATAGATAGGTAGGTAGATAGACAGGTAGATAAAAACAAGAGTAGGGTACAGAGTGGAGTAAGAAAGTCAAAAACAGATGAAGCCTTTGTTGGTTGCTGTTTGGATCCATGCCGTCGGGGGAGAGTGAGTGTGGAGTACCTAGACTGGAAAGAGTTGTATTTGGCAAGGCTTCATGTGAGACCCCAGCCAGTTACTCAAGAGTACAATGTCCCACCTCTGACCCACCCTGTGTATATTGGAGACAGCAGGAAGGATTGAAGGTATAGACAAGACCTCCTAGAATGAGATATGCGTGGAATTCAGGGCACAGGTGGTGGATCTCCTGCTCTTGCTCTTGGGAGGATGCATTCAGAACCAATTACATAAGATTTTCATTCTAAATCTTGGATACTGAGATCAATCTCAAATTTATAACCTGTAACATCTTTGGAAGGTAAGCCTCTAGGATTTCCTTTTCTTCCTAGCCGCATTGCACTATCATATCTTCCATCAACCTTCCAAAATAAAATGTTTCATGAATTTAATTCAGCAGCAGCCAAGTAAATCAGAACACTTCCCTTGAGAATCTTGCACTTTTCCTACTTGAGACATCACAGATAATTACAATCCAAAATATTTCTGTAGTAAAAATATGACAAGTGGTTAAGCCTTGACTAGCATAATGAAATTTATCTAACAGCCAATTTTCTGGGATAACGGTAATTTTTATTTACAGGAGAAATGAAAGTAGCAGCAAAGTTGCTACAGTTACACAATGTAATTAGTGGTGGTGCAATTAATCTGGACACTTAGTCAATGAAATAAAATGACCTGGGTTCCTTTTTTTCCACAAGAACAGTTTCCATTCAGATGTCTCTGCTTATACTGCACATAGTCACAAATGAAAATATACAAAGCAACTGTGTGCATGCATTGCTACAGAGTTATAGAACCATTTTTTTCTGTTGTTTATTTTAAACCTTGACAGTAGATTGCTGATTCACTTTGATCCAGATCAATTATTACTCTATGTTGTCATTTATCTACCTATACCTTTTAGCTTACAGTTCCTCCTAGCTCTAATCCATTCTTCTCCATATATTGGCTTTAAATATATACTTGGAGGCTGACTCAAAATAGCCATTCAGAGTGAAAATCCTGTTACTTCCTTTGAGTGGTGATTGCATAGTAATCATTTCATTTATAGCCATGGAGTGGTAGAGGTTCCACAGCAAGTAAAGAATGCTTTCAGCCACCACTGAAATATCAACAAGCTGTAAAATTTTGTCCAAGTCTATCGATCTTCCTTTTTCAATCCTTCTAGCAAAGTTTACAGAAGATTAGTTAAACATTAGGAAAATGCAAATTAACACAGGACTTTAATTAATGGATTTAATTGCAAGATTAAGAAAGGACGTAAACATGTTTTCAGATATTCTCTATTTTTTGTTCAAAATAAACTTTTTATTTTGCAATAGATGTTTTTTCCTAGGCTTTTGTAGATTAGCAGATATATTGCTGGTTTTGTGTTTATGGTTAAAAACTAGCCTGCCTGAAGTAAAAACTATCCAGACTTAATTAAACCAACTTTTTCTTTTGTTTGAATTTAATTTCTTAGAAATAATCAAATTTCAATTGTAACAGAGGCTATGTAGAACCCAAGGAATATTATGCTTTTCTCTGTTTTTGCAGCCATCTTTACTGGTTTGGGGACAAATAACTACTTATTGACAGTGAATGTGACTGAGGAAATTATGAGCTGGTTCCCTTCCTCATCTCTCTTGCACTGTTGTCATAAACTTAATGGCCATATATCCGAGTTGGTATATCCATCACAAAAAATGGAGACTATTCTGGACAGCATTGAATCTAAGCCAGATTAAAACTTGTAAAGCTGAACATTCTATTAAAATCTGAAAGTAAACCATTTGTTACATCACAGAATAGAATAGAATTCTGACTAAAAACAACCAAAATCTCCTTTTTATGAAAGTAAATCCTATGACAAAATATGCTAACTCCTTGACCAGTTCTTGAAAAGAAGTGATATGCAGTTATAAAACATTTTCTCTTTTGCCGTGTGTATGTTTATATGTCAAAGTAAAGGAAATAGCCTATATGAAGTATGTTATCGCAAGGTTCATCAATGCTCCAACTGTCATGCTGATTGTTTCTTTTATTAAAAATAGTTTCTTTTATTAAAAATAATGAAGTGAAACTATCTTTAATAAAATTCATATTGCCATTTTATTTTATAACGTAGAAGAGACTTTCAGACATGATTAATGGGTAAGAAGAAGTGGAAATAAAGATTATATAGTATTCTGTGAAAGTTTTATCTAGTTTTCACTTTGAATTTGATCACTTTAATCACTTAGATAAACCTGTGACTTGTAAAGTCGGTTCATTATGGATGAAACAAAAGTACCACATTGTCTTTTATTCTGCACTTAAAGATAAACCTTGAAAATAAGATAATCATTTTTCAGTTAGATTCCATGCAGAGACTAGAATGGCTATCAACATGTATGGAACATAATCAGCATTAAATTGTCATATTTTGGCTACATTAATGTTGTTAAATTGACATAATAGTCAGTATAACTGGATGCTCTTCTCTGAAATCAATTATTGCCTGAAAGATTTTAGCAATTAAAATTGTGTTCTTTAGCAAGCCTATATCTATCCTTTTTTCCCACTCATTTATATATCATTCTCACTTTCCATTGCCTAAAGTCATGAAGCCATGTAAAGTCATACAATAAAATTTCAACTCCTTGCCTTGTTAGAAGAAGTGCCACATTTTTCATTCCCCACACAAATTGCGTTAACCATCATTATGAAAATCAACATCCTCCAAAGTTCCACTTTTAGAGTTCTTTCAGTTTAATAGTAAATGTTCCGGACCTCAGGCTGCCCCTTAATCTCTTGCTCGCTCACATGCCATCCGTAATCCTCAGCCTGGAAAGGTTACTGTTGTTTAGTGGTTCATGTTTTTATTTAAAGAGAAACTGAATCTTAAATAAATATATAATAGGTACAAAAAGAAATAGCAAAGTGAAAACAACATAGTCTTTCTGACTTTTCATATATCCAGAATAAAAATTGTAATTTTATTTACCTTCTTCATGGTAATGTTAGAATTAATTAGTATTCATACAAAAGTAATTTGAAAATGTAAAATGTCATTTAAGTGTTAAATAGTGTTCCTTCAGCTTTGGTTTCTTAAAATGCCTAACTCTTCATTAGTCTTTGTAAATGTCCTCTGATGTGTGTCACAGAATTTATAAACACAGTGCAATAACTGATGGCATGTGACAAAATACAATCTGGATAAAATGCTACTGCCACCACTAAAGACTGATGGAGTTGCACGGAAAACCATACCTAGAGTCTTCTATAAGGATATCTTCACATATGTATGAAATTGAATTAACAAAGATGACCTTGCTGTGTACAAGGATTAACAGTTCTACAAGTCACAATTAAATTAAAAGTAAATACATATCCAGCAAACTGCCATAGCCTCTCCTAATTATTCTGCCATGAGTTAAAAGATGAGTATTCTATTTGGGGACATTGTGATTAAGTATAGAATTATATAGGGTCCCTATTGTTACAGGTAAATTCACTTCAGTGTGCATCAGATGTGGATTAAAAAGTTTAGCCTCAGTTTGAGCAAAATTAAATGACTTACTAGTAAGCCATGGAAAAGTAATAATAATAATATTAATAAAATAATCCTTGCCAAAACGAAAGGGATGATTTTACTGACTGAGTTATGCTGATAACACATAGTGAAAGCCTACATCTCCCACAGTTGGCTGGTACTTTGTTATCTGATTTATCTCTCCTTTTTGTTGTCAGTAAGACATCAGTAAAACATCCCAAACACTGCATTTGAATATTATAAATATATCTTAAAGGATCACCTGTCAAAAATAATTTTCTCAAAGTGAGAATTCTACTAAATAGTATATAAAGTCTACTAAATTAAAATCATTTGATACCTCTAGTAGCTAATCAAATTAATAAACACAGAGAAATATACTGAAGTAAAATAAAACTAAGAACACAGCATTATAATTTCCAAAATAATTAGAAATAATGATTGAGGTCATTGCTACCTTCAAATTTATTTCTGACAGTAGTGAGTTTTATGTTTCTAAAGAATAAATATTTTCAAGTGTAGAAATATATTGCTTAGAAAATTATGTAAAGGAAGCAATAACTATGTCTCTCTATAAAAATAATTCAGAATTTCAAAATGTTAGCAGTGTGTATTTGCTATCTGCAATTCGAAAGGTACATTATTTTACTGCAGAGAAATACCAGTAATCATTTTATGAGTCAGTCCTAAATGATGGACTTATTTCATACTTCTAATATTTATAAAAATATATTTATATTTTTATATATATGAGCTCATAAAGTCTAAATGATACCATAAACATACTCATTCGCTCCTTGTCAAACTTACAAATCTTATTTAAAATATAGCATTAAAGAAAAAGTTGCTTTAACCTTCAAACAATGAACAAATGCAAAAAATACACTTTTAAATATTAATTTCTGAATACCTGTATTTATTTATTACATATTTGAAAAATATTTTGAAATCTGTAAGTACATATGAAGTACAGAGACAGCAAATAAGTAATTTAGTAATTTCCAATTAGTAATTACTCAATAACTTCAAATGCTGACTGAAGCTGTCAAATTCTCATTCAGAAAGGTTTATTACCTTTCTAATTGGTATGTTTGGACACTAATCAGCTTTTGAAAATATATAAATTAAGGTATGATGATCACTAGAGAATCAAGTTTTTATCCTCAGAATTTACCTCTGCAGAGAATATAGAGTTGGATTTTTAGTCAAAGAAAAGGGGAAAATAACACAGGAAGTAAAATTGAAAATGATAAAACTAAGACATTTTCTTAGAAAGGGGGGTAAATTATGGGAGTGAATTGTAGTAATGATGGTAGCAAGTTAAATGATTTTCTGAAATAAGTGGGACCAAAAAATGAGCTGCGAGAACACGGATGGGTCTAAACAGAGCAGCCTAAGGTTTATGGAGATATTATTTTCCTATTGTTGCTATAACAAATTACCACAGACTCAATGGCTAAAACAACACAAATTTATCATCTTAGTATTTCTGGCAGTCAGAAGTCTAAAATGGCTTTTACTAGGTAGAAATTGTGGTTTTGGCAGGAATGCACTCTGTCCAGAAGATCTAAGGGAGAATCATTTCTTCCCTTATTTCAGTTTCTGAATGTCACATTCCTTCATAAGCTCATGCCCCCTTTCTTTATTTGCAAAGCTAGAGGCATAGCATCATCATCTCTGGTTCTGACCCCCTGCTTCTCCTTCAAAAGACTCATGTGGTTATACTTGAGCCCATCTAAATAATCTAGGATAATATCCCCATCTGAAGAACCTTAATATAATCAATCACAAATGCAAGTTCCTTTTGCAAATGAGCTGAGATAATCACAGGTTCTGGAGATTAGGATCTGGACATCTTTGGAGGGAGGGAGGTGAGTTATTCACCCTACTGACGTATATAAATCGGAGTTGTCACAAAAGCCAGGTGTCAAGACCAAAAGCAGGACCCAGGAGAATATACTCTAGGGATCATGGTGTCTGTGACTTGTTGGCTCTGGATTTGCAAGTAGCTTCTTAGCTGAAAGTTTGGCTGAATATCCCCCACGATTGTCTGCCGGTTACCTTCTTTCATTCTCAACAATCATTCAGTCCGGTAGGTGAGAGCTTTTCTGGGAAGACATCTGACTTTACCTTCTTAAAAGCCCTTTTCCTGTATTTTCCTTAATCCTTATCATCATCATTATCATCATTATCATTGTTATCTGTTTCTATAATGTCAAATATTTTATGATATCATTATCAAACAGCAGAGGCAACTCCACAATGGCTACAAAGAGAAAACTTAGAGAAAATCTGGTTGGAAAGTTCCTTGATTTATTTACTTAAATCATGTTTATTGAGTGCTCACTTTGTGCCAACCAATATTCTAGGAACTGGAGGTAAAATAGTTAAAGCAAATGAGTCCTGCCCTTGTGAAACATTTGTTTTGGTAGGACAAGTTGGGCAATAAACAAAAAAAAAAAATAAAGAATTTGGCAACTGAGGATCAGTGCTAAGAAGAAAAATAAGTGCTAAGAAAAAAATACATGAAGGATAATAGGTGGTGCTAAGTGTGTGTGTGTCTATGGGTGTTTCATTTATTTTAAATAGGGTTGTCAGGGAAGATATCACATACAGGCATAGATTGGAAGGAAAGAAAAGAGAACAAAGTCTAAAATAGTATTTAAAGGAAGGAGCATAGGCAGAAAAGACAAAGCTCTCAAGTCGGACTGTACTTGATTTGATGGGTATGAAGAGCATGTGTGATAAATTTCAAGATGGTTGTGGAGTTAGTGGGAGTCACACTAACCTCCTCCCACTGCCAAACCAAATTTGCAGCTAAATTATACAGCAGTCAACCCAAATGACCAACTGAAAGACAGCTCAACAGGAGCATTATATCTAAGGATTTATAGAAAAAGCTATGTAGAGACTGGTAAGAAGGGCAGCGGTATGGAGAGGGCAGTCCCCTGCACCTACATGTGGTGGCTGAGATCCCAGAGCCACCTGAGGAGCATGGGATCTCAACCCCATGCTGGGACCCCCAACCCAGAATGCCAGGGCTGGGAAGAGGACCCTGCATAGCATCTGGCAGTGAAAATCGGTGGGGACTCTGCTCTTCTGGGAAGAGGAGGGAGTCTGCTGGAGGTGCAGGTGCTCTCTCTAAGAGCCAATGCACAGGATCTTGTTCTTAGGCACTCACCCAGGCCTCTAGTAGAGGAACGGTGACTCAGAGCATATGGGAGTCATAAAGAGAAGGCCTGCATGGTGTGACCCCAAAGAGAGATCTGGAGGGTCAGCCTTTGAGTAGCTGCCCTCAGGCTCCATCTTCCCATGGTCAGGCACTCCTATTCTCACAATACCAGATCAGAGAGTGCACTAGCCCACTTAACTTTGTCCTCCAAATGCTGGTGATACCACCTTGCCAAGCTTGAATCTGGCAGAAAGGACTGTTAGCTGCACCCAGTTGGGATGTTTGGTATGCTCTTTCACTGGAGAAACTGTAGGCAGACAGACCGACGCTGAACTGCAAGGCTTTGTAACAGAGGCCAGTCTTCCCCACTACCTGAAAGTTCAGCCAACATCACCCCCAGTGGAAGACTGTCATGATCTGTTTTCCCAAGTCTCAGTGGCACTGTCCTGCTAAGCTCTGTTCAGTGGATGGAAGGGGACACAGCTCAGAGATGGGACAATCAGTGCCACTCCCTCAGAGCCTCCCATGAAGGCTGCTTTATTGTATTTTTACAAGTCCTGCTGGCCCCATCAGTGAGGGAAAGGGAACATAGCTCAGAGCTGCAGCCTTCAGCATGCAGCTACACTGGGGTCTCTAATGTACAACTGTGAGCCAGGGAGAGGTGTAAAACTCACTCCCTTCCCATGGCTCAGCCTTGTGCCACCCCAAAGGACGGCTTCCTTGATCTGTTTGCCCAAATCCAAGGGGTCCCGCTTTGCTGAGATTGCTCCCACAGTGGGGACAGCTGGCTGCAGCTGACTGAACCTGGGGTGGGCTCCTGCTTGGGGGAGCTAGAGTTGAAGATTCTACAGAGACTGAAAGGTATGTCTCTGTAGGGGCCACATTTTCCCCATTAAGTGCCTGCCCATATTTCCCCCAAGCAGGGGGTCCACTAGCCCTGTGCTCTGGACCTAATTGCCCCACCCTACTGAGCTTGAGCTGTGTGCCTCAGACTAGAAAGGTGATATATTTCTAAGAATTTGTCCAGTTTTTTTTAGGTTATCAAATTAGGTGATTTATGACTATAGCTTTTCATGGTATTATATAATCCTTTATATTTCTGTGGTGTCCATGGTAGTTTCTCCTCTTCCATTTCTCATTTTATTTGAGTTTTTTCTCTTTTTTCCTTAGGGACTCTAGCCAGAGGTTTGCTAAAGTATTGATATTTTCAAAGAACCAGCCCTTCATTTCATTAATTTTTTCTGCTGTCCATTTGTACTCTATTTTGTTAATATCCACTCTAACTTTTATTATTTCTTTCCTTTTACTGACTTTGTGTTTGTTTGTTTACCTTTTTGTAGTTCTTTAAGGTGTAATATTAGACTGTTTAAGATTTTTCTTGCTTCTCAAGGTAGGCCTGTAATGCCATAAACTTCCCTTAGTACTGCTTTTGCTGCATCCCCCAAATTGGTATGTTTTATTATTATCATTTGTTTCTATGTATCTTTTCATTCTTCTCTTATTTCTTCTTTGACCAGTAGCATATTGTTTAATCTCCACATATTTGTGGTTGTTCCAGCTTTTTTCTTGTAGTTTATTTCCAGTTTTATACTGTTGTTGAAAAATATAACTGGTATGATTTCAATCTCCTTAAATTTATTGACACTAGTTTTATACCCTAACATGTTGCCTATGCTTGAGAATGGTCCATGTGCACTTGAGAAGAATGTATAGTCTGTTATTTTTTTGGATGAGAAAACTCTAAAAATATAATTATGTTATTTGTAACATAATTTTTTCCCTCACAGTTCCCATACTATAATTGTATTCTGTTCATTTTTTTCCTTTAGGTCTATAAGTAATTGCTTTATGTATATATTGGTGCTCCCAGGTTAAGTGTATATATATTGACAAGTTTTATGTGTTCTAGATGAATTATTCCCTCTATCATTACAAAATGTGCATCTTTGTCTCTTGTTACCTTATTATCTTGAAATTTATTTTGTCTGATGTAAGGCCACCGCTGCTTTTCTCTGGATGGCACTTGCTTAGAGTATCATCTTCCACCCTTTCACTTTGATCCTATGTTTGTCTTAGTAGCTGAGATTTTCTTTTGAAGGAAACATATGGTTGGAGCTTATTTTTTAATCCATCCTGCTACTATGTACCTTTTGATTTGTGAGTTTATTTTATTTACATTTAGTGATACATGAGGATTTTCTATAGCAATTTAATCCTTTTTTTTTTTTTCTGGTAGCACTGTGTCTACATGGGTTCTTTTCCCTCGTGTTTCTGTCTCTTATTTTAATTTTATGGTATTCTCTGAATTTTTCCTCTGTTTCCTTTTTTTTTATGGTTTGTGTCTTCATTCTAGAATCTTACCATTAGATTTATGCAAAAAGTTTCATATGTATAATAGTCCTATTTTTTCTGACTGCCTCTTATCCCCGCTCACCTGTGAAAGTTCAGGCCTTCTCCCATCACCCTTCACATTTTTGTTGGCACAAATAATTCTTTTTATGCTGTGAATTCTTTTCCATATTGAAGAAGTTATATTTTTTAAAGTCTTCCCCCATTGATGCTTTATGTTATATTTAAGTGTTTAATACCCAGTTCTGAGAGTTGCAATTTCCTGCTTCAATCTGTCTTTTTGTCATCTTACTCAAAGTTTTTTGTACTTTTGTATTTTTGATTAAAGTAAAAGAGCTCCTTTCACCCTGGCCAGTGTGGCTTAGTTGGTTGGGAATTATCCCACAAACCAAAAAGTTGCAAGTTTGATTCCTAGTCAAGGCACATGCCTGGGTTGCAAGTTCCATCCCCAGCCAGGGTGTGTGCAGGAGGGAACTGATCAATGTTTCTCTTTCACATCGATGTTTCTCTCCCTCTTTTTCACCCTCCCTTTCCCTCTCTCTAGAATTAATTTTAAAAAAGAGATTTAAAAATGAGTTTCTTTCAATATTTATTTTGTAATACAGGTGTTGTGGCAGGAAATTCTCTTAACTTTTGTTTGTCTAGAAAAACCTCTGTTTCTCTTTCTTATTAAAGGATAACTTTGCTAGATATATTGTTGTTAGATGATATCTCTCTTTCAATATTTTGAATATTCACTCTCTTCTAGCTTGTAAGGTTTCTGTTGAAAATTTAAACGAATGATAATTTAATGGAGTTCCATTACAGGTTACAGTCTTCTTCTCCCCTGGCTTTCTGAGAATTATTCTGTGTAAAACTTGTTACACTTTTAATATAATGTGTCTTGGAGAAAGTCTTTTTGCATTGAGTTAATTAGGTGTTCTGTTAGCTTCTTGAATTTGTGGGTCCAGCTTTTTCAATAGGTTTGAGGAGTTCTCATCAATTGTTTGTTTGAATAAGCTCTCTGTTCCCTATGACCTCTCTTCTTTTTCTGTTATACCCATTATTCTTACATTGTTCTTTGTAATGGAATCAAACAGGTCTCATAGATTTTTTTTCCTTTTTTTTCCCCTCACAGTTCCGTCTTCTTCTACCTGAACCATTTCTAGATTTATATCTTAGAACTCACAGATTCTCCCTACTGTCTGGTCTCCTGTGTCCCATGCTCTCTAACTCATTTGTCATCTCATTTATTGAGTTCTCCAGCTCCAGAATCTCTGCTTGGTTCTTTTTTATAGATTCATTCAATTTTGTAAACTACTTTTGTTCATTGATTTTAATCCTGAACTCATTGAAATGCATTTCTGAGTTTTCTTGTCTCTCATTGAGTTTTTTTCAAAACTGCCATCTTGGGAGTAACGTTGGAAGAATGATGGTGTGAGAGATCTTCTCGGTCTCTCCCCTAGAAGTTATACCAACTTGAACAACTATAATTCAGCCAACACACAAACATGTCTGAAAGACCCCTGCATTGAAACATCTTAAGGTGAGTAAGCGGGAGCTAACAGGGAAAGCAAGAAAGAAAAACTAAGATAAGCCACAAACACACCCCTACAGTGGAAGCTCACTGTGAGTCTTGGCCTGGAGAAGGGAAAAATCAGGTTTTCATGGGCATTCCTGTCAGCTGGGAAGAGCCAAGAGTTTTACTGAGGATTCCTGCAGGAGTGAGCAGTACAAACTGTGGTTGAGCCCAGTGACCTGGGCAGGGAAGAATTATAGAGGTGCAGTCTCACTTGTCTGGCAATCAGAATTTCAGACAGAGAAACAAAGCCATGATGCCTGGCCACCCCTTCATTCTTCATGTTGGATTGCAGAGCACGTTATCTGAAAACTCAAGAACTGATACTATAGAATCATTTTTTTCTCTTAGTGACAGGCAAACTCTGTGACTAATAACAGGTGTGAGTGGAAGTGCATTGGGGGTGCTGTGGAGGTCCATTGGTCACCATTGCCAGGAGAACAAAGCAATGAAAGGGGTAGCGTGATTACCCGAGGTCACCCTACCCCATGCATCATGGCTACACTGCCAGCACCATCTGGATGTGAAGAACAGCACTGGGATTTCACAGATCTGTAGCTGCATTGTCCACCATGTTTCCCTGTGGGGTTGGTCCCCTGGGACAGGAACAACCAGATCACAGGAGAAGCATCTGCCTTCCCAGAGAGCACAGACCATTTTTCACCACTCCACAGAGATCTGAAAAGCCACAGAAGTGAACGACAGGTAAAAATCATTTGTTATTCATCACCACCTACTGGAAAACAATAGAAGGACTTCTTATCAATCTACTAGAGGTGTACCACTCATACACAGATGCATAAACAGAGAAGGAATCCATCAAATGCCCTGAATAAACAAGGTAATGAGGAAGCTCAGAAATAAAATGAAAAACCTTAAGAAAACAAACTTAGTGCCATGAAAATATGTGAGTTAAATGACACAGAATTCAAGATTACAGTTCTGAAAAAAAGCCAATGAGATGCAAGAAAACACAGACAGGCAATTTAATGAGCTCAGAAAACAAATCAAGAAACTAAATGAGTACTTTACCAAAGAGATTGAATCTTGGGGATAAGAAGGTGCGTTTAGGTGGAAGAGAGTATAAGGGGGATAAATAGTAATGGAAAAAGTACAATAAAAATAAATAGAAAAAAAGCTAAATAAAAGATACATAGGCTTCTGTATACAATATATTATGCTTTGAAGCTTAGTGTGACTCCAAACAAGACAGGGATGTCCATTATCACCACTCTTATTTCAACATAGTTTTGGAAGTCCTAGCCAATGCAATAAGGAAAGAGAAAGAAATAAAAGGCATCCAAATTAGGAAAGAAGAAGTAAAAAGTTCACTTTTTGCAGATGGCATGTTCCTACATATAGGAACCCTAAAGATTCCACCAAAAAAACTATTAGAAACAATAAGCAAAAATAGTAGAGTTGCAGGATACAAAATCAATATACAAAAATCTGCTGCATTCCTATACACTAACAATGAAATTTCAGAGAAAATAAAAATTCCTTTGCAGTTGCAACAAAAAGAATAAAATACCTAGGAATAACTTAATAAACAATGTGAGGTACCTATATACTGAAAACTACAAAGCATTATTAAAAAATATTGAAAAAGACACAATGAAATTGAAAGATATACTGCATTCATGGATTGGAAAAATCAGTGTTAAAATGGGCATATTATTCATTATAATATGCAGACTTAATGCAATCCTTATCAGAATCCCAATGTTATTTTTAAAGAAACAGAACAAAAAAAAATCATCAAATTTGTATGGATGACCAAAGACCCCGAAAAACCAAAGCAACCCTCAGGGAAAAAAATGAAGCCAGATGTATCACATTACCTGACATCAAATTATACTACAGAGCAATGATAATCATAACGGTATGGCATTTGCAGGTAAACAGATACACACACAAATGGAAGAGAATTTAGAGCCCAGAAATAAAACCACATGTATATGAGCAAATTTTTGACAAAGGAACCAAAAACACACAATGGAGAAAAGAAAACCTCTTCCATAAACAGTGCTGGGAAAATTGGAAAGCCACATGCAGAAGAACAAAACTAGACTACAGTTTATCTGCATGTACAAAAATTATTTCAAAATGGATAAAAGGCCTAAATATAAGATCTGAAACAATAAATTACATAGAAGTAAACATAGATACTAAACTCATAGACCTTGGTCTTAGAGAAGATTTTATAAATTTGACTCCAAAGGCAAGGAAAGTAAAAGCAAAAGTAAATGCATAGGACTATATCAAACTAAAAAGCTCCAGCACAGCAAAAGAAACTGACAACAAAACAAAAAGGCAACCAACCAAATGGGAGATGATATTTGCAAACAATAGCTCTGACAGGGGTTAATATCCAAAATATATAAAGAACTCACAACTCAACACCACGTACGCAAACAATAACAACTGTTGGAGAGGTTGTGGGGAAAAAGGATTTCTTACTCGCTGCTGGTGGGAATTTAAACTGGCACAGCCACTATGGAAAACATTATGGTGGTTCCTCAAAAATTAAGAATAGAGTTACCATATTACCCAACAATCCCTCCTGTGGGTATCTACCTGAAAAACCTGAAGACATTTATTAACAAAGTTTTATGCACCCCTGTGTTCATTGCAGCATTATTCATGCTGACTAAGATATGGAGACAACCCAAGTGTCCTGTGATAGAGGATTGGATAAGAAATTGTGGTACACGTATACTCTGGTCTTCTGTGTCTGAAATTAATATAGCTACTCCAGCTTCAGTAAATATTAGCTACTTATTATTATTAGATTGTAAGTGCTTTGAGTTGATGGACAGTGTTCTCATTTACTTTATTATTTTTCAGCTGTCACAGTGTCCAGGACACTGCTAGGTGCAGATATGCTCCTTAATGAAAGCTTCGTGAAATTAGGTGTCTGTGAGTACAGCATATTATTCACTCTATAAATACAGAGAAGGATGAGATTACAATAAATTTCTAAATTCCCAGAAGATGTAATCTATGTTTTCCAAGGTTCTAAAAATGAATTGATATATAAGTTAGTCAATTCAGAAATGATTACTTCAAAGGGGTTAAAGTGATCATTTTAGTAACATAAGATTTTTAACTGCTTTTCAATATTTAACATAAATTGAAGTAGAAATAATGATTTTTTTCTTTACTAATTGGGATTGGCTTTAATATGTTTCAACAGTACATGGTCTATGAATGATATTATACATCTTTTTATTGGATAAATGTAGATCTTTTCAATCCTAACTAAGGTTCAAAAAATAAGACATTAGAGCTAAAATCACCTACAAGAGGGAAAATTATTCCAACTGTTCTATCTCAGTCTAGTTTTAAATTATCTTCAAACGAAAAGCTTCATTATTTAAACCCTCCTGGTTCAAAACAAGGCAGAAGATTCAATAGGGTTTTTTCTAAATCATGTATTAAAGTACAGTCTAACTTGTCCTTAGAATGAACCTATAAAGAATAAAGATGGTAGTTTAAAAAAATGTGTAGGATTCATTTTAAATTTAGAAAAAGTTCAATGCCAGACTAATAATATGGAGCAGGTAAAATTTTTTATTCTTTGAGAAAGGATACTTCCCAAATTGAAAAGGAGGTCCTCTTTAGGCCTTGATGCTAATAGTAGGTCTTAGCTACATTGGCATTGTGGTTAACGCAAGCCAAATGCAGCAACGTGCTTTGAATGCAGTGTAGATATCTAAAATTAGAGAAAAATAAAGCTGATTCAGAGAAATGAGAAGTGGCCAGAGGTGACATGACTATTATAATAGGGTGAAATTGAGAAATACCTTCTAATCTGCTATTTCAAGCTCCAAACATGAAGCAAAGGTATGTGCTCTATTATTCAGGAGCTTGAGTATCCCGTTTTGTTACATCATTATTGCTGGGGCTTTTCTCCAAATGCTTCATTTAAAGAGAAAGAGAAAGAGAGACAACTGGAATAGAAAAAGAGGAAGAAAAACTTATCCTTTTAGGAAAATTCACTCCTATCATAGATCTGATGTTCAACAGAACAACTAATAAAAAATTCTCCAATGGCAAACTCTCTAGCATTCATCATAGTAAATCTGTAATGGCAACTCAAGATGTAAGCCTGGGCTCCTTGCACCGAGACCTGTAAATGCTGTCCATCAGCCTGCTTTTCCATCAAACTACCTAAAGACATTGCAAGGAGACTTCTCTGTGATATCTGTTCATCATCTTTTTCAACAAAAATAGGCACGCCAGTTGTAAGTACAGAAGGAGGAATGGCCAATAAAGGCAGAAAGAAATTCAGTAAAACATTGATTACACCTGGAAGGACATAGAGAATTGTGTACTGCCTCTCTGAAAATGGAAAGTGGAATCATGAAAACGCTAATTGTATGCTTTGCAAATGGAATGGGAAATGTGCTTCCGCACAGATTATATGTTAGCACTGCTATAGAATCAGAACACTTCAGAGAATAGTGTGTCCTAGAGAGGTCTTATGGCAGTCAGAGCATCTGGCAACCCCTTGCCTAATTAGAATTATAAAGACAACAGTGACCATTTCAGTACATCAGGTTTTATTCCTGAAACATTAGAGGAAACGTTCAATAGATAGGTCAAACTTGTTTAAAAGGAAAACCTCTCTCTCTCTCTCTCACACACACATACACACACGCACACACACATGAGCACAGAACAAGTGTTCTTTACTTCAGTTGATTTTAGTATTAAATATCTTCCAAAGTAAGCATATGCCTATACTCAAACATCAAAGAGATAATTTTATGAATTTAACTGATTGCAGTAGATATACAGTACTGTTAGAAAAAACACTGGACCTAAGATATTTAATTTTTTGCATAAGAAAATCTGTAGATGTAGTCAATTATAATCATCTGTAAACTTCAAATGACTAAATATTGCTTAGAGTATATAGATTATATAATATGTATTTTATCTATTTAGTTGTCATTCTACTGAGAGGGTGATTACTGTTCTTTAATCAGTATTTTAAAGTCCTCAGAAATTCAGAGCATTATTTCAATTGGTAAGGAGAATAAGCTTAAAGGAGGTAATGCTCTGTATGCTAAATCTATTATTTCATTCTCACAATTAGAATATATCAAAAAGTGCTATAATTTTTCTCAAAAATATATTAGTATTTAAGAAACAACAAAACAAATCCTTTTAAATATAATGTAATCACTAAGCATATTTAAGAAAACATCAAGAATGTAATTAATTTTTCAATGTAGAGAAAAGCTTTCAGGAAAAGAGAAAGGGTGTTTTAGGTGTTTTTCATTTGTTTGTTTGTTTGTTATTTAGGGAGTATATTTTAGCAGGTAACGGGAGTTCATGCATTTTTATCAGTGACCAGATATGTTTTGCTGGTTCATTCTGATGGCTTTTTTACATTCCTACTTACAGACTGAAGGTTATATCCTACTTAGAAGTATAGATTTTTAAGTATCATATTAGTGCTAAAATATTCAATTAAGTATAAGCAGATCATGGGATAGGCTTGGTTATGAGAGATTTGTGGCCCTTTTATCTCTTAATTTTTAGGTGATATATACAAGGCAAACATTTGCAGAATTCAATAAAGTGGTACTTAATATTTATATGGTTCTGAAAACATACAAGGAATATATTTCTACTTCATAGGCACACATACATAAAATCTGCATAGCAATACTAAAGTAGAAATTTTTATTAAGGAGTAGAAATAGAAAAGTTAGGCACTCAGAGACCAGTTAACTTTTCATACAGTAGTGTCTCCTGAGTATCTTTCCTCGGAGCATGATGTACATTCTGAGTGCTGGCCACATATTTTCTCATTTACCTTCAGAAAACCTCCCATTCTACAAGCAAGAAACTGAGGCCCAGGAAGAGCAAGTCATGTCCTCAAAGTCACACAGTTAGTTAACAGCAAAGCCAGCATTTGACTCCAAATAGCCTGCTTCAGAGCCCACACGCTAACTGTGAGCGTAACTGCCCCCACTGAGTGACCCTAAAGTGGGGCTGCCAAATGTAGTGAATGAAAATATGGGATTTCCAGTTAGGGTGGCAGATAAAATATGAATGCCAGATTTATGAAACTACCTCTTTAATCTTTTCTTTCCTTTCCCTATGTGAGGAGGTTTTATATCATGCAAATAAAGGAAAATGTAGTTTCCATAATTGCTAAGCTATATTTTATATATCTGGTCAACAGTTACATACACATTAACTTCAAAGCCTTATCTGTGAAATAATAGAGTTAGAGTAAGTGGACTCAAGTTCCTTCAATTTGAAGTATTATAAATAACTCTATAATCCTGACATGTTATAATCATCATGAATAAGAAATATTTATTGAGCAAAGTAAGACACAGGCATATTGCTGAATTCTCAACAAATATTTATAAAATGTTTTGGTAAGGACAAAAGGAAACAATATGAGTAAATGGCTTTGCAAAGTATCTGTCACTTTGTAAAAACACTTTAAGTGGTATAGAACCCCCATATTTGTATAGGTCAATATTCTTACCAGGAGTTAATAGTCTATGAACTATTTTAAAACATATAATGCCAGGTTGCATAAGCTAAACAGCAAATGGAGAATTTATAAGAGGAGGAGATCATTACTACATAATTTGGTGAGGGAATGAGTAGAATGGGGATTATGCTTAAAGAATGATTGTAGCATCCACCGGTCTGAGTCCTGATACTTCCACTTTAAGCTTTGCAGTCTTAGGCATGTTACAATATATTCATGCCTCAGTTTCCTCATTTGTAAAATGAGAATACTGATGTTTCCATAAAACGCATTTTGTTTGAGGATTCATATTTGCAAATTACCCAGCACACAATAAACATTATTAATATTGACTATTATCATCATTACTCTGATTTCTGAAATGTAGTAATGTTTTTGTTCTGTTTTGAAGATGTGTAGTAATTTCAGATCAACCATTTTGTTTTCTAAATCATCTAACAAAGACTATACTTTCAGGGATCATTTCTATAGTTTGTTTCTAAATCAGCTAACATATTAAAAGGGAACTGTACTCCAAAATTATAGGTGTTCCTGAGTAAGTGAATTTTAAGGGTATTAAGGGTAAGATTTTTTGCTTTAAAACGCATGGAGAAAAGAACTGAAGAAATCACTAAACTAAAGATGGGGACTAAATACTGTCAAAGCTGAATTTTTTTAAAAAAATGAATGATATAGCTTATGAAACTTTGTGTCCCCTGGTGTCTTAAAATCACAATATATAAATACCACCTCTTGCAATGGATTACATCATGATGATTAAGAGATAGCGACAAGGAGAAAAAGCTTAATGAGAAGGGTATTGTGAAATAAGCAGAAAAGGGAAATAAATTGGTTTTGTAGTTCCTGATTTATATATTGTATCTCACAAGGATGAAAAAAATGCCTTCTTTTGGAATTTTACATAGTTTCTTATAGTAGCATGACTTCTGGAAAACTGTATGTATCAAATAACAGCTGAGCCAATGGTACCTCATGAAATCATTTAAATGTAAAAACATCGTATATTCCCATTGTTATAATTATTTCTATTGGCTCAGTACAATATAGACAAATTCAGGTTTCCTGGACCACTGTGTTGGACAGATAGCAGTAAAGATATTGAAGGGATTCCAGGGGCATATGGGGACACTTTCTTCTTTTTAAAAAAAAAGGATTTTATTTATTTTTAGAGAGGGAAAAGGAGGGTGAAAGAGGAGAGAAATATCAGTGTGTGGTTGCCTCTCATGCAGCCCCAACTGGGGACCTGGCTCACAACCCAGGCACATGCCCTGACTGGGAAAGGAACCTGTGACCCTTTGGTTCACAGGCCGCCATTCAATCCACTGAGCCACACTAGCCAGGGCATCTTCTTAATTATTCTTTGTAGATGGAAATTGGGACCTATAGTCTGCATGATTTCTATAGGAACTTGGACAAGTTATATTAGCTCTCTAGACCTCAGTGTCTTCATTCATAAAATGGTGAAAAAATGAGATTGTCTCTAAAAGCTAATCTTTCATTCTACAAACACCCAACAGAATTAAAATGTCATGACCTGAAAGAGATGATCTCCAGGTAAGTACACCCAAGAGAACATCCAGAAAAGAGTTATTTTAAAAGCTTAAGGCTGCTTACATGGCAACAGTCAGGCCGAATCACAGCAAAAAAAACTAATATCCTACATGTGTAGTAACACTCGACACCTGAGAGTTGATCTCTATCATCAGACTTAAAAATATATCTTCAACTGCCCTGAAAGAGATGGGTTCTGATATTTTGGTGAATTGGGAAAAGGTGAAATGCTGAGTTTGTAGATAAAATAATCTGATTTCCTCAAGGAACAGCTTAAGTAAAAATGAAAAAAATATCTCTAGGCTAACATACTGTATAGACCAAGATATTTATTCTGATTTTATCTTCAATGTAGCCCATTTCTCTCCTATATTCTGGCATTATTCCTTCTCTTACTTCACTTAAGACTAGCAAAGATAATGTAATTAACTGCCTTAAAGAAGTGTGATCCAACAATTTTCATAAAGTTATTGAATTTTTCTGAAATTTGAACAAAATTTTTTAATCTGTTTTTTAATTAATTAATCTAATGTCCTAGTGCCATGTGGGCATAGCTCCAGGTGGCTTAATTATATTCATTTCATTATACATTTATATTATGTATGACTAATATGTTATTTATGTATCATGTATGATTTAAAAACATTAATTATATTTACATTAATAAAAATTACTTATCTTCATACAAATATATTTAAATAATACAAAATACATACAAAAATTATTTTGTATTACTTAGTATATTAATTCCAAGTGACCTAAACAATTGCTATAGAAAAGTAGCAACTTACTGACTTCTTTTGCCACTATGCTATACTCTTACTTAACTTTCATCATAAAGTGTATCCCAATCTATTTGATTATTCTCCTTGATTAACAGAAACAAGTTATTGCCTCAGAATCAAAGGATAGGTGAAAACTTGAGAGAGTGAATTAAATTCTGATGCAAAAAAAATGGGATGTTAAAAACAGTGATAAACGATACTTCATTATAGATTGGAAAGTACTTCTGAACCTGTAACTGCTCCTTGTATATCTTCTTTGTATATCTTGAGCCTTATACACCAAAAGCAATCAAGAATATATAAAAAATCATCCTGGCTGGTGTGGCTCAGTGGATTGAGCACCGGACTGCGAAGCAAAGGGTCGCTGGTTCGATTCCCAGTCAGGGCACAGGCCTGGGTTGCAGGCCAGGTTCCCAGTAGGGGGCACACAAGAGGCAACCACACATTGATGTTTCTCTCTCTTTCTTCCTCCCTTCCCCTCTCTCTAAAAATAAATAAATAAAATCTTTTTTAAAAAGGAGATATAAAAAATCTGTCAGGACATCTTCACATGTTGTCATACCTGGATACATAGTTACATCATCAATGGTAAGCGGTGTGGGCATATGTTAATCCTCTTGGACCCAGGGCTTCCATTTCTAAAAAGCTATCTCAATGTAAACAATATAAACTATGAAAAAGACTTTTTATAAAAATTGTTATTGTGCCACGAAAGAGGAAGCAACTTAATTTATTTGGCAAACACTCAACCATGAGATAGTAAAATGCTAAAATAAAACACAACCATTAAAATCATAGTGTGAGATAATGCAGCAATTTAAAAAGTGAAAATCATATAAATTATGTTTTTAAAAGCAGTATATAAAATTATATGTGCTGTGTAATTAAAGTTATGTTTAAAATACTTATGAAATAAGATAAGAAAAAAATCTCCAAAATTCAAAACTTAATGGTAAGAATTTGGATATATAGTCAGATCTTTTTATCCTATTTAGCAAAATAGAAGTAGACAACATATTACCTAATTATAGTACAGAAAAAGTTAATTAAAAGAAAAAAGCCTAGGTGCCCCAATTCTAGATATATTAGACAAAAATTAGGAAAGCTGGACAAAACGAGTTAACAAGACATACTATCAGTTCCTCCAATAATTTATGTACTTTAGTGACTTATGAATATTTTGTTAAATAGGGATAATTTTGCTAACTCATTTGAGCCATTTCAACTAATTCAATATAAAAATGTAAGATGGTAGGAGACTTTGAAATCACAAAACAAGTGATTTTCAAAATTTTATTAGAAATGGACTTTTTCCATAAATAAGACATTATATGAAACACCAGTAGTTATAAAACAAATAAAATCAAGACTTTGGAGGGTAGACCACTTCTCCCCCAACTTCTCCACAGACTTCATACCTCTGAGTTATGTATCACATAATGACCTCTGTGGAACACAGTGCAACAAACGAAGCCCACAAAACCTGACTCAGAAATCACATTTTACTTTTAAAAAAAACTGAAACACTGTTAATTTAAATATTATGGACAGATCCAAAATCAGAAGCTAGGTTTTTGGAGTTCTAATCCACTGTTCTTTTATCTATACATCTATTTCCCTATAAATCAGTGTATACTTTCTAAAAAAAGAGAAAATGAATGAAATATGGAACATCTTGCACAATCCAGGTCTTTCAAGGATTATTTTAAATTGTTTACCTGAAAACAGTGAAGGAATTCTGGCTCACCTATGAGGATCAGTTTCTAGTTTGTTACGACAAGTGTCAGGTTCTCCTGACACACTTCCCAGGCCAGTGGCACTTCCAGCGCCTCAGTTAACGTTGTTAGTACTTGAAACCTCCTAATGGTCAGATAAATTTCTTTTAAAGACCAATCTGAAAGTAAAAGTGGTGCTAAATATTGTGGGGTTTGTTAAGATATCATTTAAATATTATTTTTGATATCATATAAAAACCTTTTGAGAACATGTATTTTAGTACATTAAGGAAAAAGGCTACCTGTCCTAAGACAATATCATTCTTTCAAGTTGAAATGTCAGAAAGGTTCATAATAAAAGTATTTTCAAAGAAAGCAGTTTCTGTGTACAAGTTATTGGAGGGAAATCAAGAGTCTGCAAACATTTTTAACTGAACATCATAGTAAATATTTTAAGCTTACAGGCCACATGGTCTGTGTCACAGATACTCAGTTTATTTCTGATGATGCAGGGGAAACGCAGCCACAGATAATCTAAACAAATAACATGGCTGTGTTAAAAAAAAAAACAACTTAAAAAAAATGTGGATAGCCCCTAGCTCATAGATCATTGACCCCTAACTCCACTGATAGCAAGTAAATTTCTAAAGTTTGAGTGAGCAGGTAAAGACACATTTCTGCAAAACATATTTACAGTTTCTAAGTAAATTTCAATAACAGAATTAAAATTTTCTAGGGAACTAAAGACTTAAAAACACATTCCCTTTATATGGCTCTTATATAAGTAAATTATTTTTTCTCTTTTCATTTAATGTTTGTGGATCATGACAAGATGGTTAACTTAAAAGAGAGTTTAATCATGGCAAAAGAGTTTAATTTGATAACTAGAACAAAGGTCATATATCTATGACTCCTCACTGATATTTTTTTCTCTGCAAGTAGCAATTTTTAAGCTATATATCTTTATCATTTAGTTAAATGAGGGGAATGATGTCTACTGCTTCCTGATCAGGTTTTATTAATCAATGCCAGTAAATTATCCAAAAATTAGTAGATTAAAGAAATATTACATTCATAGTGATTTTGTTTTACAATTTTGCCAATTTCAGTTGAATTTTGTTATTTTGCAAAGTAAGTTACATTTTCTGGAGCATTACAACATGGCATGTACCTTTGTCGAAAAAAGAAAAAAGGCCTTGCAAAGTTTGCCTGCTTTAAATTATTCATGAGTGAGCAGGTGGTTATGAGATCTCTCTATGATTATCTGCTCCTTTCAACTATTTCTAAGTAAAACAAAACAAAAGTCATATGACATAGCTTAAGGAAAAAATATAAGACTTTTTCCATTTGAGGCAAAATTTCAGTTAAGAATGACCAAAAAAATGACTTAGATCATGACCTCTAAAAATCAAGCTTGCTGCTATTAGGTTAGATTTTAAGTTTGGTTGCTTTATAATCACTTTCTATCATTTATTAAAAATTCATGTGGCTAATGAAGAGTTTTGATTACTTCATAAGTATTTTTCCAGATAGGAAACTGGGAGTGGGATGAGAAAGAGATTTTTTTTTTTGAGTATTTAGAAAACAGGATTGGGCCTACCAACTGAGAGAAAACTTAACTCTAAATGCCCAAGTAGAAGATATTGTTTGTTTTAAAAGGCACAGGAGTCACTTATTCTTGTTGTGTTTTCAAACTGAAAAAATTCAATCAATATAATGGTGTAGGAGTCAGTCACAATGAGGATCAGTGAGAATGGCAACCTGTCCATGTATAGTTCCAACTAAACTTAAGTATGCTTAAGTATGCTTAAGGATGTAAATTAAAATGAAAATTTTTCTTTCTGTTACTGTACAGTCCAGCTATCACTGGTTACCTGTCAACTGTATAGTTACTATAACTACTTTAGGGCACATAATCCAATTAAAGTCAATAACATAAAGAAAATTATTTTCTGGGAGAGAAAATAGTTGCCCCTCTCTTTTACCAGGAGAAATAATTCCCCGTCCTTGGATGGTGTGGGGATATGAGAGGCTCAGATCAGTGAAAGGAGACCCTAGAGGGACCAAGTGTGGCAGAGATAAGGGAACTATGATGTGGAGCCTGAGACTATTTCCAACAAGAGACCAAGAATGAAAGAAACCAGGTCCCTGGTGGTATCATTTGAGCTACTAGGTGGAACTTGACTGAAGCTAAGCCCTGCCTTTGCATAAAGATCCCGATAAGTACACAAAAATAAGTACACAAAATTACTTTTCTGAAGTTTTAATTAAATTAAACAAGTTCTAAGAACTAAGGCCTGAACCTAACTGCCAAGGATCCCCCAGAGGAGCTTCAACATTTAGGAAAACGGAATCAGAATAGGTATATTTTGTCCTGGTGCCCTGTCCTGGAGTCGCTTTTACTTTGGAGAGCTTTGAAAAGGATACAGGTCTCATTGGATTATTCCAGGTCTTCACTCCCCAAAGCAAAATCAATATTTTAGTTTAAAATAAAGACTAATGAGGATTAAATATCTCTAAGATACTTAGATTTCTTGTTCAATCAGAGAAAAGTAAAAAAACACACTGTGGAGTCAGGTAGCCCTGGGTTCAAATTCTAGCTCCAGAGTACTTACTTACTCTGAAACCTTGTGCAAGTTACTTTACCTCTCTTAGGCTTAACCTCCCATATGTAAAATAGTGACAATAATACTTGTCATAAAGGACTTCTGATAGGATTAAATGATGGCAACATTTAGATAATTAGTACAAGATCTAGAAAAACTCAGTTTTTGTTGCCAATATTAACATTGTTTTATTTCTGTTCTATATATTTCTGAATATGACTTCTGTAAATTGTATGTTCCATGGCCACTAGAGAAAGAATCTGAGAGCACTGATTCTTGACCAAGCAGAAAATGTTCATGATTATTGTAATCTAGCAGCAGATGTGAGAGGCAAATTCAGTGTGGCAGGCTTTTTTCAATTCCCCTCCTAACCTATACTCATGTGAAATGGTCTCATTGTTTTTAGAAATAAATAATTAGCTATTCCAATTTATATCCTATATATTTAATGAACAGAGATAGTTAAAAAAAATGTTTTTACAAGTAGGTTCCAATGCAAGGTAGTAAATGCGTGTATGCTGCTCTCCTGCCCCCATCTTTCCTGCCCTGTGTCAAACCTCTCCAACCCCTCACTTCTCTGTCTCCATTGAGTGAGCATCTGCCTTCTGAATTACTCAAAACATGGTCCTTTAGGACACTAGCTCCAGTACAACAGAGTTGGAAGTGGTGTTAAGACTTACCATCCTTGTTCTAAGGTGTTTCCCTATGTTAGTCACCTCAGAAAATATTTATTTTATTTGATACCATACATATTTTCTATCTAGGCTATGTTACATATTAAAATCATCTATTCTAGGTTAAAATAATTAATTACATACATATTTATATCATGTAGGTATTGATATTACAAAGCAATTCACTCTACCTACAGAAGCCTTGGAATGGCTCATATCTATATTTCTTGAGGCCCATTATATGTCATTAACTCAAAAATCAATTTCATACAGCATACTAGAACAATTTAGAAATAACCATAATAATTTATACGGTCAACAATCTAGGCCAGAAAAGTCAAAGTCAGTTCAGAGATTAAGAAGTCATCAACCACACAGTGACATAACATCAGTTGCTGCCGCTATGGTAATGGCATGTACATCAGAGACTTCCTGAATCAACAGTCATACCTCATACAGCTGCCATTGTGAAGAGAAGTTGTTATGTGTTGCTTCAGCAATGTATGTCATGTAGTAATGTAACTAATCTCTAAACACTCAGTGACAGGTAGCATCTCATTCTCTTTCCTCAGATGATAATGACCCATTGAACTGTTATCATTTAAGAAGGGGAAAAAATTGCAGTGATGCATCTTACATTTCTGTAGGGATTTCTTCGGATTTATTACTATACGTTTAAAATTTCCTTTGTCTTCTAAATAAAAAAAAATAGTGTATGTTTAGCAGTACCCTGCAATACCTAATGCCTGAAGAATGCCATTTTAAATGAACATGATCCAGAAGGGCCTATTCTATAACCAAAGGTATTGTGTACTGGACCAATGGGGTGACGTTGGTTTCCTGAGAGGTTTCTTATTTTTCAATATACTTTATGTAACCAGCATTAGGGATATATGAAGGATATGAAAACAATTCCCCCAATTAAAAAAATTACTAAAAGAGTCAAAAAGAGGATTCCAGGAACTTCTGACACACAGCGTGGACACACTGAAGAAGTTAAAAAAAAAAAAAGCAATGCAGAGTTGCAGAGCCAGGGTAGATTTCTTGATTAACACGAAGGCCAGATGTACCCACAGTCTATTAGAGGCATTCAGTATGTGATAACAGATTTTCTGGACAAGACAGAAGTAAACATTCACACTAAATATTGAAAGAATACATTTTTTCAGCATTATTTTTAGCTTTTGCTTATAGTGATCATTAACTCTACATCATGCATAGATTTAGACTTGACTAGATTATATCACATGTTTTGGGCTGGACTCTTAAGCAACCCAATTGCTTGGAGACCACTTCTGGCACACTAGTGCCTGCAAGTGGCCTCACCCTATTCATTGACCAATGAATGGAGAGACACTTCATGTTTTGTCCCCTCTGACATACATGAGCAGTACATTCCCATGGGCAGATGCATATGGTCACACAATTCCTGGTCAGATAGCTATCATTACCTCATACAATTAATATCCTACTTAAGAAATTGATCATAATACTATTAAAATCTGGTATAATATCTAAAAAGCAAATTATTCACAATTTTCATTACATTATGATTTGCAAGAACTTATTCATGATACGCTGCTATTGGACAATAAGATTTTGTGGGTCCCTGCGGTTGGGAACCATAACAAGAACTGTAACAAACTTCTGGGGAGTATTGAAAAGGGGCTACAGCATTACTGTGTCACAAAGTTCCCTGCCAGCCTGAAGGCGTGTATCATCTAACTCAATTTAGAAGAGTAGTCCCGCAATTCAAGCATCCCAGCATGCCTCCACCAGGACTGAGGCATGGCTGTCTGCTACTACACTTTGTTTCTGACATAGAGAGAGGGGCAGAGTGGTTGCTAACAGGACCCTCAAATGCTGCTCAATGAAGCACTTCCAGTAGGAAGAGGAAAGGAAATGCACAGCAGACCAGGACTTCAAAGAAGAGAAACTCACTGTGAACTGCTGGCAGAAAAAAACAGCAGCTCATGTTCCCTTGCTAGGTAATCATGGTAACGGATTTAAATGGGTGGCTTAGCTGGAAAAAGGTACGAAAAGAACAGGGGCTTCAGAGGCATTGCCTTAATCACTGACACACGAGTAAAACCTACAGCTAAAATACTAATTTTTTTTCATGTAGTGTGGGTATGACTTTTGAATAATAGCCTGTCTTCTGAGTCCCACCGCAATCAAGAGGGTGATATTTAAAAGTGAAGAGCAAGAAATACACAGGGAGCAACACACAGGTTAGGATGCTGGCTCTGGAATCAGGCTGAGGGCTTGAATCATGCATTTGCCATTGACTGGCTGTGTGCTCTTGAGTAAATTAACTTATCTATGCTTTCGTACTCTCTTCTGTAAAAAAATGAAAAATAATTGAAGTTACTGTATACGTTGCTCATGAGAATTAAGTGACTTTATGAGAAGCATTTCAAACAGTTCTTGGCCGATTATTGTTTTACAAGGCTAAGCCCTTATTATTTTAAGGGGATGAGATTAATATAGGGATTTTATGTGTGTACTTATCATGTTGAGTTATTATGATTTTAACATTAGAAATATATCTGTAATTGAGACAAATTATATCACAGATTAAGAAGTTCAAACTCAAACCTGTAATATTTTGGAAAGTAATGTAGAATGAAATATGCTCCTTTTTTTAAAGTTAGGATCTCTGAATTCCTTATGTTAACAGTTGACCAAACAATTCCTTTGGGATATTAGTAAAGGAAGCAGAAAAGACCCAGCCAGCAAAAATGCTACCATTTATTTGTTTATTTTACCCCTATGTCTTTGACATTGGGAGCATTTTTTTATTTGTTTCATTCTTAAAAGAATGCCATCAAATCACTTGTTAGCTACTGCCTTGGTATAATAAATAGTAGTCATTGGATTAAAGAAATGGGTTGTTTTTCTAAACTTAGAACATAAAAGTAAATATAATACGCAAAGTATTTTTGTGATTTTTTTTTTTCCACTAGCACTGTTCTCCAGGCAATGCGATTACTCACAACAAAATGGACCTTTTAGGGTCAGTAGTATGACATACACAGATACAAATGCTGTGTAAGAAATCAAGGAGCACTGATAGAAAATACATGCCAGGAGAATTTGGAAAAGGGGATTTCTTTATATAAAAAACTTCATTTAATGCAAATATAGTTTTAAGTGTGGGACTTCAAGAAATAATTATTTATCCAAGAAAAAGAAACGAAAGACAGTAATGTGGACCAAATATCAAGGAATATACCACCCACATGATTAGGACATGTTGAACAATAATATATAGATATTTTTTCATAAGAGAAGGAAGTTTCTTTTTTCTACTTAAGACAAATGACCTTCATCTGTTACTCTTTTTTTTGTAATATGTGGCATTATTTAATATGTAAATAACTTACAAACATAAGCTTGGAGTTTGAGTGAGCGTAGGCTGTGACATTGCATATATGTATACCCTGTTATATGATTTATTTACTACAAAGTAAAATCTGGAGTGAATCAAAAAGTAATTTTGGACTATTAATAGATTATTAAAATACTGTTAAGTTCTTACTTATTAAACAGTCTCTGTCTGGAGAGTTGCATGATAGTGAAACAAAGAAGGGTTCAGAGCACTACTTTTTCTTTAAAACACAGACTATGGTATGTTAGCACTACCATGATGTCTTTTTGGAGACTCATTTTCTCATTAGAACATTCTTTTTGTTATTAAATGAATCATCTCATATCATGATCTTATCCTGGGTCCCCTGTATATAATAAGATACATTTTTTTGTACTTTTTATTGTTCATTACAGTTGTCCCCATTTTTCCCCCATTCCTCTCCCCTGACCTACCCACCCCCTACCTCCCACATTCAATCCTCCCAAGTTGTCTTTGTCCTTGGGCCCTTTATACATGTTCTGTGATTTGACATCTCCCTGTCTTTCCCCCGTTATCCCCCTCACCCCTCCCATTTGGTCATGGTCAGTTTGTTCTATATTTCTGTTTCTCTGTTTCTATTTTGTTCACTTTCTTATTTTGTTGATTAGCTTCCACTTATAGGTGAGATCATATGGTATGTGTCTATACCACCTGGCTTACTTTACTTAGCATAAAGCTCTCCAGTTCCATCCATGCTGCAAAGGGTAGGAGCTCCTTCATTCCTTCTGCTGCTTAGTATTCCACTGTGCAAATGCACCACAGTTTTTTGATCCACTTATTTACTGATGAGCACTTAGGCTTTTTCCAGCATTTGGCTCTTGTAAATAATGCTGCAATAAACAAGGATGCATAGGTTCTTTTGTATTGGTGTTTCAGGATTCTTAGGGTATAATCCCAGCAGTGGAATTACTGGGTCAAAAGGCAGTTTTTTGAAGAAATCCCATACTGTTTTCCACAGTGACTGCACCAGTCTGCATTCCCACCAACAGTGCACTAGGTTCCCTTTTCTCCACAATCTCGCCAGCACTTGTTGCTTGTTGATTTGTTTATGATGGCCATTCTGACCTGTGTGAGGTGGTGTCTCATTGTAGTTTTAATTTGCATCTCTCTGATGGCTAGTGATGCTGAGCATCCTTTCATATATCTCTGGGCCCTCTGTATGTCCTCCTTAGAGAAAAGTCTTTTCACATCCTTGGCCCATTTTTTAAATGAATTGTTTGTCTTCCTGGTGTGGAGTAGTGAGTTCTTTATCTATTTTGGAGATCAAACCCTTATCCGAGGTATCAGTAGCAAATATATTTTCCAATACGGTTGGTTCCCTTTTCCTTTTGCTAATGATTTCTTTAGCTGTGCAGAGGCTTCTTATTTTAATGTAGTCCCATTTGTTTATTCTTTACTTTATTTCCCTTGCTCTAGGAGACATATTGATGAAAATATTGCTGTGTGGAATATCTGAAATTTTCCTGCTTATGTTCTCTTCTAGTACTTTTATGGTGTCAATGACATATTTAAGTCTTTTATCTATCTTGAGTTTATTTTTGTGTATGGTGTAAGTTTGTGGTCAAGTTTCATTTTTTTTGACACGTACTTGTTCAGATTTCCCAACACCATTTGTTGAAGAAGCTATTTTTACTCCATTTTATGCTTCTGCCCCCTTTGCCAAATGTTAATTGACTATAGAGATATGGATTTATTTCTGGGCTCTCAGTTTTGTTCCATTGGTCTATATTCCTGTTCTTATGCCAGTACCAGATTGCTTTGATTATAGTGGCCTTGTAGTATAGTTTGATGTCAGGCATTGTGATCTCTCCTATTTTGTTCTTCTTTCTCAAAATTTCGAAAGCTATTTGGGGTCATTTATGGTTCTATATAAATTACTGAAATATTTGTTCTATATAATAGGATACAATTAAGATGACAAAGGTGAACTTTACTTAAAAAATATAAATTCAATATAAAATCTCATGTCAAACAAAAGAGGCATAGTGTATCTAATGATTTGTTAACTATAGGAAAAAATAACCTACTAATATTTTCAAATGAAAATTTTAGGTTTAGCACACTGCCTCCAAGACTGCAAATTGTTCTCAAACATTTATGCCATCATTCCTCTTTTTCACTTAAACACTTCCATAATTATGTTTAAGGAGGAAGATAAAAAAATGTGACAGTTTAGAAATAGCCCAATTTCATTTGGTTCCTGGAACATTATCTTTGTGTAGTGAACATTGATTGCAAATCAGCTTTAAAGAAAATTAAAATGAACAGTGATTTCAACCCTAAGAAACTGTCTGAGGAACTTTTACTTTTAAAGCAGAATCAATATCTTATACCATTAATGATACTAAGCAAAGACACAGGAGAAAATTGGTGTTGTTGCAAAGACTGATTTTTTTCTCTTTATGTACTTTCATATTGATCTAAAATGTCATGACTTGAACTGCTGGGGTCATAATTTAAATATTACTAAATGAATAATTTGAAGGGAAAATGTCATAATATTATTATAAGTTATTTCCCTCTTTATTGTTTTATTTTTATATGCTCACAAACCACTCAGCTGTGTTTCATACATACACACAAAGCCACACACAACATTTATTTACCTCATTGCAAAAACTACCCATTTTGGAGTGACACTTGATTTACACCTTAAAAGAGAGAGGAAGTCGTACCAGGTTATCATCTCTATGGGTAAATATTTACTACTCCATTGGGCCATTGGTGCGCATTTACCACATGTGCATTTAGAGAAATAGCAGGGGCCAAATGAAGATATCAGGAAGAAAATTGTTTTTTGTGATAGCTCAGATTTGGGGCAAGTGAGGATGTTTTAGATTAGAAAGAAGTAAAGGAAGCAAGTCAGGGTATTGATATTAGAAAGGAGAATGTTTCAGATAATAACTGTCTGACTCTTCCAGATGTTTTTCAAACTGGAGAAATTACAAAGGCAGAAATGAGCACTCACTCAGGCTCGCAGATGGTTTCTTCTGCTTACAATACTTGCTGATGAAACATTTTGAACAAGAATTTTACTTTAATATGTCCAATCAATAGGCATTCCAAAAACATTTTTGCCGAATGTTGTAATGGGCCATTCCTGAACAGTTAAGAGATCCTTGCTCCTAACACCTGTGTACATTGTTTAATTTCTTGTATGACTTTAACTATACGCATATGGAATTGAAGTAGAATTTTAAAGCATCAAAATTACAAACTATGTAAGGCTACTTTGCGTTATAATGATATTAGTTTCCAGGCCCATCTAAAGGCCTGCACGGGAACCAGGTGAATTTTCTAGATAGCTGAAGGATTTGCCAAAGGCAATTTCTTGAGTCTTCTCTTCATGATTATATACAAGCCATAACTACATAATAAGAGGATATCACCAGGTCTGAAATATTTGTTTCAGTTGCCCAGGCAAATGTTTATGCAAAGAAAATAAGCACACTTGTTTTTATGAAAACTGAATGGAGCTGTTATTTGCAGCATAATCGAAAGTAGCCTTTCTTTGAGCAGGTGAATGAATGAATGAATAAATGAATAGAGTTGTTCTTGCTGTGAGAACAGTATAGATACATCCAAAAAGTGGGCAAGAAAAACAGTGCATACCAGGAAAAACTGTAGTTTCAGCAAGATAGAATAGTATTTTGTGTGGTGTGCCATGGTAAGCACCTGCATCAAAATCGCTTGGAAATATACACAAAATGCAGAGTCAGTGAATCCAAATTCAAACTTTTGTTCCAGAATCTCTGGTTATGTAGGACCAGAAATCTGAACTTTTAACCAGCTCCCCAGGTACTTTTTATACATTTTAACATTTCAGAACTAAAGGGGCAAATAATATATTCAAAGGGAAAATAAATACAGAAGAGTATTTTGGAGCCAGAAAATATAAATTCCAGGCTAAGTGGTCTAGGTTTTATTCAGTAAGGATTGGAGAGCTATTGGATCATTTTAGCAGGAAAAGGACACAATTAAAAAATACTTTTGGGCAGTTAACATTGAAGAAATGTGAAATGTTAGAGTGTTAGAGCAGAAGAAAGAGTATGGCAAAATATGAGATTGTAAGGTCCCAAATCAGAGTATAGGTTGTGACAACAGAGAGGACGTGATGAATTACAATGTACATTAGAGGGATTCTCTGGTGACTCTATGAACATAATATATCACAAATGGTCCATGCCAGGTAGCTCATTTGGTTGGAGCATCCTCCCATACAACAAAAGGCTGTGGGTTTGATCCCTGGTCAGGGCACATACCTAGGCTGTAGGTTCAATCCACAGTCAGGGCACACAGGAGGCAACCAGTCAATGTTTCTCACATTGATGTTTCTCTTTCTCTCTTTCCCTTTCTGTTTCTCTAAAATCAATAAATATACCTCTGGATAAATATTTGTAAAAAAGAAATCACCAGTGGAAGAAGTCAGAAGTAAGCATGAAATTTGGAGTCCATCTGATTAATGTCACAAAAGAAAGAACCAAATCAGAAGGAAATTGTTGGTTGGGTGCTGAGATGAAATTATGTTACGTACATTTGTTTTCTAATACATGAGTTTTCTATATGATAATGCTCAACTGGTAATACAGGCTAAAGGTCAATGTACCCCTCATCAAATATACTGAATTGATACATCTTTTCTAAATGGGATATATTTAGACAATAGAATGATTATATGTCAAATGCAAATATTTTATTTTTCTGTGACTTGGTTTATTATTACTCAATAAATCAACTCAGAAGTAGTATAAGCTTTATCAGTCTTTTCTTTACACCTTCATCTATTTCTCTCACCCCAACCCCTATAACTTGCAAACACTGATCTATTTCTTTATTAAATTTATTGGAGTGGCATTGGTTAATAATATTATATAGATTTCAAGTGTACATTTCTATGATACGGGATCTGTATATTTTATTGTGTGCCCACCACCCAAAGTTAAATCGTCTTCCATCACTGTATATTTGACCCCCTTTACCCTTTACTTCCCCTCCATCCCTCTTCCCTTTGGTAACTGCCATACTGTTGGCTGTGTTTATGACTTTTTGTTTGTTTTTCTTCTTTGTTCATTTGTTTTTTTCAGTTTTATATCCCACAAATTATTGAAATCCTAAAGTATCTTAACTTCTGTTTGACTTACTTTCCTTAGCATGATATTTTCAACATCCATCCATGTTGTCACAAATGGCAGTATTTCATCTTTTCTTATGGCTAAGTAGCATTCCATTGTATAAATATATCATATATTCTTTATCCAATCATCTGTCGAAGGATACTTTGGTTGTCTTGGCCATCATGAATAATGCTGCAATAAATGTGGTAGTGCATACATATAAAGAGCTCATACAACTCAATACCAAATCAACAAACAATACAGTTTAAAAAAAAAAAGGCAGAGGACCTGAGTAGATTCTTCTCCCAAGAAGACATACAGATGACTAACAGATATATGAAAGTATGTTCATCTTCACTAGCTATTAAGGAAATGCAAATCAAAAATATAATGAGATACCACCTCACGCCTGTTGGAATGGCGATTATCGGCAAGACAAGCAATAACAAGTGTTGGAGGGGTTGTGGAGAAAAAGGACCTCATTCACTGCTGGTGGGAGTATAAACTGGTACAGCCACTTTGGCAAACAGTACGGCAGTTCCTCAAAAAATTGAGACTACAGTTACCAGATGACTTAGTAACCCCTCTTCTGGATATGTACCAATCTGCTCTTTGTGTCTATGAGCTTAGGGGTAGGGGAGAGGTTTGTAGTTGTAGTCATTTTGTTTTGTTTTTTAGATTTCTCATATAACAGAGACCATATAGATTTGTCTTTGTCTGCCTTATCCCAATTAACATAATCTTCTTGAGGTTCATCCATGTTGTTTCAAATGACAAGATTTCATTCTCTTTTATGGTTGAATTATATTCCATCGTATATATTGGAATATTATATACATATATATGTAGATATATATTGGAATATATGGAATAATATCACATTTTATTCATCCATTAATGGACACTCAGTCTGATCTACATCTTACGTTTAAAACAAGTTCAAAGAATTAAAAATTGCACAAAGTTAACAGAGAGGTTGGGGAGACAAAGAATGGATGTCAAGGCTCCTTATGTTAAGAATAAAGGGCAACAGTGACTTTTTACTGTCGCTCCCATTATATCTACATGTATTTATTTGTAGGTATTTCCCTTTTCTAAAATTTTCAGAAGAAAACTTTCCTCACTTAACCCATTCCCCTCAGTGCCTTGCCTTTTACGCTCTTACTTTTCCCTTACTTGAACTTAGTAAATTTTGTTTGAATTTACATAAGCAAGGCATTGTGTTTACAAAGTAATGAATCCTTGCCTTTTCTGATAAAAGATAAAGACTACTCTGGTCTTTAATTATATTATTATGTATTAGTATGTTGGAATTCTAGGTAAAGGAACTACTAATTCTTGCTGAAGGTGGAATTGGATATTGGAAGATGTGTGAGAGTTACAAGACAGACCACATGCAGGAATTATTCTATGTTGAGAAATCAGTATATGGAAATGCATGAACACATACTTTCAGAATAAAATAGCACTGAAAATGTGTAAAGTTAATGGTAATCTGACTTTGCTAAGAGTTTCAAAAACACCTGTGTCTTAATTTTTTAAGTCTAAATTTTATACACATTAGTTTGCATTTTTTCAAAGTAATGTAAATATGTGTTATCAACAATGTAAGCCAATCTAGCTAGATGAATTATCCAAGAATGACACTGGGATCATCTGTGTAATCAAAGGAAACATTTAGATAGGAATATGTTAGCACAGGTCTCCCAAGCAAGGGGAATTGTATTAAACATGAAATAAATGTATTAGGGAAATCACTGGTAGGGAAAAAACTAGGAGGCGGGTAAGGGAGCCTAGGAGAGGCAGCAGCCTGCAATGCAAATCGTAGCCCAAGTGAAACAGAGAGGGGAAGAAGGAAGGGAAGGAAGGGAAGGAAGGGAAGGAAGGAGGGAGGGAGGGAACAAGGCAGGACAACGAATAGTCTTAGACTGCAGATCAGCTCTAAGGAAAGTTCATCAAATCTTTCGGGGCATCTTCACCCCAGGTTGACTGTTCATGGAGTCCAATACCTCCCAGAGATAAGCCTGCGGAATATCCCAGCTGTACTCTGTCATAGACAGAGGGAAGTCCATGGGAAGCACAGTCTTGGTGCAAAGGCCAAAATGAACTTCAGAGTCTGCCAGCTAGGCCCTCATTCAATTGCACTTCCTGAAATTAGAGATGTGAGAGGTGCGCCTTTATGGCTCTCAGCAGATAGAACTTGTTTATTTTTGTATGATTGTATTTCAAATAATCTCGGTGACAGTAATCAGAAATGAAATCAAATTAGCTAGAACACTTAGTAACTTTTCAAGTAATTTGGGCATTTCACCATCCAAAATAGAAATTTTGATCACAGATACTTTGTATATATGAACTGAATAAAGATATCATGATAAATTCTATATTCCTCTTTACCTTGAACTGTGGTGCAGAAATTCATGTGAACCTCTCATCCAGACATGCTTTCTCTAGATGCAATCCTTCTGTCCACTCACTTTATGCCAAATGTCATCCCAATTTGTTTTAGTACTTTCAGTGGTCCTTGTTCAGTGATTGGGGATAGGACAGAGAAGGCCAAGGCTTGTTACCAGATGAAGAGGTGTAGGCTGGACACATTAACGTTGCATTGACCAAGCATTAATTGTATAATCTCATCACTGCAAGTGTTTTGGTTCATAATTTCAAGCCTAAAATACAACAGGCAATAATAATCAAAATAATACCTCTAGACATCAGGCAGTATGTCATCATATGATTTTTCTAAATAATTGTAAAACAAATCATTTAAAACAACATTTGCTTTTTGCAAACATAAATTTTCCTGCTTTTCTACATTTCATAATAATTCTTCATTTGAATATACACAGAATGATGCTTCCACAAAATACCACAGGCTTTATTTTCCCTGATTTCTGAATGTTAATATGAGTGTTCTCAAGGATCACTATAATAAAGAGGATTTGGTTTATCATTAAAGTATAGTTGAATAATTAGTAGTTCTTGAATTTTTTCCACAAATTTTCTGAACTTTGTGGCTAGTAGCTATAACCAAATTTTTAACTTGAACATATTTTTCTAGAATTCAGCATGCAATATAAGGGTGTGGACCTGTGTTTCTGTTTAGATTATCATGGGGTAACAATGAGAAGCTTAAGAAAAGCAAATGTGAAAAACATACATAACAAATTACCTAAATGATAGTTCTTATTGACCCAATTAATATTTTTAAATGTTGAAATTTTCTTATGTTCCAGACTTATAAATTATATAGAAAAGCAGATAAACTGACGGAATAAGGACAAACTTTGACTTGAGTTTCGTATTTAGCAACAGCTATTTATAGGATATTTAATGTTTCATATTTTTATTCTGGTGTAAACATAATTACTCATTATTTTAAGAACATTTCCTGCACAGCATTATTCCATAAAGTGAGTAAAATACATCAATTAACATTCAATCATCAAATATTTTTAACCACCCACAAGGTGCTACTATTTAAAATCAAACACTATTTCTGAAAAAAGAGCAGTATCAGCTTTAGTAAACTGAGGCAATCTCAGAGAAGAATACACTGTATTTCAAATCAGAGTATAGAAAGTAACCTGAAAATGAATTTACTCATGGAATTTTTTGTTCATCAATATTACCTCATTTCCAAGAAAGTAATATAATTATTCTCCTCAAATTTAAAATTATTCGAACAACATGTCTAACTCAATCTCCTGCTTCATGACTGTTTCAGTAAAGAAGGTTTTCAAGATGACATAAAAAATTTGATGTTGATAATACTTGAATAATACCATAAAATGTTTTAATATCCAAATTCAAGAAATATGAGAGGTAAATAAGTCTACTACATCTCTTCTATAAATGTAACTGCTACATTCTTGCATAGTTAAAAGCTTAATTTTTCTGAAAAAATAATTCCCAAACTCTTGTTCCCAAACACTTCTCTCAATTCTATGATTAAAATATAATTTATTCAACAAATGACAGTTTAATAGTAGCTACAGAACTTGTCTTTGGTCACCCTCTAGTTTTTATTCAGTACATAGTAATGCTGCTAGTTAGAAAATTCTCTTCACCAACATTCTGACTATGAAAGTCACAAAACTGCCTCTAGTTGGAAAGTTAAAATTCACATCAATGTACTCTAAACACAAACCAAGAAGTACTATTAGGTTTAAATTTTCATTGCAGGAAAGAAACAAAAGAGTAGAACCAAATTTAAAGGTATATTGGAATAATTTTATGTAAAGCTATTTTTTAAATAATATGTATAAATATTAAACTAAGTGACTGATTTATTTCAAAATGTGTGAGTGACATACATATCTAGTTTTAAAGGCTGCTGTATGGCAGAGTAGAATGAACCAAATATCATGAATATTTGGTTTAGTACTTTAATGGCCTTTTCCCTAGATAAGTTACCTTTTTCTTAGTTTTTGTATAAGTGAAATGTAGGGTAGAATTATATTATCTTTAAAATCCTGATTTAATTTAACTTTTGTTTATTCTATATTTTCATTAAATGAACATGGTCTCCCACATTTTTAGCGTTTCTATTTAGATAAGTTCTGAGGAAAGTTTACTTGAATATAGTGGTGGAAATTTTATACAGAGGTTGGCAAAAGTAGGTTTACAGTTGTGAGTATGCAAAACACAGTGTTTATTATGTACTGTTATTTATTAATTATTGTATTATTTTCCATACAAACAACTGTAAACGTACTTTTGCCCCACCTCTGTATTCTTTGGATAATTGCAATTTTAGAAAATGGCCGAAGTCATTTAGAACCAAGACTGATCAGCCAGTTGGCTTAACAAGTAAACAAATGTTACCACTACTTTGATTTTTAAAATGGTTTGTGATTATAACAAGGCTTATTTTATCATATGTGATCATCTGACCCTGAAATCAATTCTAAAAATCATGTATGGTGATAATAACATTTTTATCTCCCAAAAGTAACAGCTTTAAAGACCTAACTGCTATTTAATGATATAAATTATTCTTTGTTTAAAAAGAATCTCATGAACTCAATATCATAACTAATATCTCCTTATAAGGTCAGCCTAAGGAAGTAGGGCATGATTTCAGAACTGAGAAGAGCCATATCATACTGAATGTGTAAATATCTAAATATATTTTCCTCTGCACTTACATGTCACCAGAATGAATATCATCCACTGTAATTTCAAGTAAAACATGCTAGCAGCAGCTCACTAATATAAGCAGTATTTGTATGTTCCTTTTGCTTTGATGTTGAGTTCACTCTAACTACAACGAATAATGTTCTTAAGGCCATAGTTAGGTCACGTCACACACAACAACGTTACCTGAAGGATGGTGTTGGTATGAGGCAGCAAGGTGGGAGGGAGGGCCGAGATGGAGAGGTGAAGGAATTGGAAAAACCTTGAAAGCAGGGCTTTTAAACATAGTACCTGTTCTCAAAGTGAATGTTCCATCCTTATTGAAGACTGCGTATTTTTTTACTTAAGCCAGAAGGCAGTCAGTATTGTGCATAGTCTGAGTGCATATGTTGGAAACATTTGGAAGTCATTTATTAAGTACTAAGCATGAGTCTGGCCAACGTTCACACCAGATTATTTGGGCTGCTAAGTAAGTTAGTTTTTCCACTGTTAATTATGAAATTCGTTTGTCTCTTAGAATATGGTCGCTAGGAAGATCTATACAAGGTATTCTGACCTTAATGGATTTTTAGAATTTTGCTCCAATCCACGTAGATAAGATTCAATAATAAATAGTTTTGGTTAATGGAATTTTTCTCCAATACATAAAAAATATTTTTAAACCAAAGACTCAGGAAAAATAAAAGTAAAATGCAAGTCAAACATTTTGCCTTGTGTCAAAGTCAATCTAACATGATATAGTGCACATGTGGACTTTTCTAACAAGCCTCTTGTCATTCCATTTTTCAGGGGACGCGCATCATCCATAATTACTCCTTGACAGTTCAAGTCATACCCACCTCCAAGACGCATGAAAAGTGATTACCTGCCTGAAAGACAAGTTAGGCTGCAGTGACTACAATTTCAATACACTTAGAAGCATTCGATTTTTCTCTTGTCAGAGACAGAGGCTTTCTAAATGAGGCACCATCCAGTCATAACATATATAATATTATTATCCAGATACTTATTTTTAATAGTGAACTTTATTTTTAATCTTGTAATTATTCCTCTCTTTGGAATACACCAATTAGAGAACAATGATTCATCATTTGAAAGATTTAAATCCAAAATCTAGTTTTAGATGTAAAAAATCAAATTCCTACATGTAATAATCACAATATTAACTATTCAGGAAACAAGAAGTCTATTTAGTTGCTTAAAATGATTATTTGAAGACAAGTCTGCATTCTAAATGCAGAGGCCAACTTATTTTTTTATAGTATTTTAAAAATGTTAACTAGCAATTAGATTAAACAATCTTCTTTCAAAGAAGCCCAAAACAATTGAAAATATTTCCAAAGTAATGGTCCTCAAATTATATAATTATACAATGTTTCAGGTTTTTTTTGTTTAAACTAATAATAAATATTTAAATTACATCATCTTTAAAACACCAGGCATTAAGCAAGATGCTGAATTACAGCTTCTTATCAAAAAAGATAATTTAACGTGATAAATGGTATAATAATAGAATAAAATTAGGTGTATTAGGTAAAAATATTAGAAAAACTTTTCTAGTGCCTTTCATAGTGCTTAGCACATAGTAAATTAACCAGTAAATATTTGTTGAATGAATTAAGCTAGTCTTAACAATGTTCTTTTTCAAAGATGACTTTTTTTAATGGGAGAATAAAATAGAAGCATTTCTCATAGTTGAAATGTGAAAAGAGGTTATCTCTGCTAAAGAAATAAAATGTTGCTAGCAATAAATCATTCTTTTATAGTATGCAAAGGAAAATTGGATAGTTTTTTATATCCTACTAAACATTTCCAGTGGCTGTTCCAAGAAATGTTCTCCATTGCTAATCTTCCAAAAATGAATTTTTAAACAAAACATTAAAAGCACACTTTGCAAATCAGTTACCAGAAAGTACAATAACAGGCAATGGCAGACACACAGAGCTGTATAATGAGGTCACTTCACTGGTCCTCCTACTTAGGCAAACCATTTAATCAAAATTAGCATGATATTCTCGGACCTTGTTCTCTTAAATAAATAGTCTATGTCTTTACGTTTCTGCATATTCTCCTTTAACAGTTGTGAAAGTGTAACACCCTATAAAAACTCAAGTGTAAAGCTTTTGCAAAAGCCTCTTGTTATATGCTGTTTTTTTCTACATGCCATTCTTTTATAAATCATGTCAACAACTCAAGTATGAATTTAATTTTTTTCCAAATATCTCATCTTGTTAAAATAATGCCCTACTTATTATAGTATTTTATAGTTTACAAGATACTTTTCCATAATATGCTCATTCAACCCTGAAAACTGCCCTTTGAAGGAAGCATAGTAGACTTTCCCCTCTGAGCTAAAGCTCACAGAGGTTAAACAAGATGCTCATGTTCACTTAACCATTTGAAAAACAGGACTAGTTTTCTTTATTTTAGCTAGCTATGATTATAATGAGGAATTAGAATAATCACTAATAACTAAATGTGTTTTTCATGTATTTATTTATTCAGGGGTGCAGTAAATGCTTACTTCATACCTAACTATGACCTAGATTCTGCTCTGTCCAGTGCAATAATACTGAAGACAAGAAAGACATGGTTGCTTCTTTCATGAGTTTACTGTCTGTACACCCACTTATATGACCAAAGATGAATTAGACCAAATATATTTTTAACAAAAAAATTATCTTCTATTTACCTAGACTATTCTCTAAATATTTTCGTTATAGTTTCTGCCATTTTGTAAGAAGGAAAAGGAAAAGTTAGTTTCCAGCTTTGACTAGAACCGTATGTAGCTGGTTACATCTTATGGTACATATCACCGCTTTCATTTTCAAAAGTTACCCTTGTTGAAATGCCTGGAATGATGAAAATGTACCCAGATATTTTATAACACAACTTCTTCATTATTATTGATTATCTGTTAATAATCAATGTTCCTGAAATGCCAGAATTTTTTTGAAATGTTAGTTTGAAAAGAGCAACTCTATATTTTGGCAAAGAAACTATAAATATATTCCAGTTCTATCTAAATGATCACAAATATCATAGTAAAGGAATGCAAGACCTACTAGATAAAAACCCATACTCTTTTTTTTTCCACATAATCATGGATTGTAAGTATTTCTCCTGATTTTTTTTGGTATATTTTATTGATTATGCTATTACATAATCCCATTTTTCCCTCTCTATCCCCTCCACTCTGCACCCCATCCTACCATGCCCACACCTCTTAGTTCATGTCCATGGGCTGTACATATCAGTTCTTTGGCTTCTTAATTCCCTACACTATTCTTAGCCTCCCCGTCTATTTTATTTTATTTTTTTGTCAACATTTTCTTGCCACCACTTTCCCCAGCCCCACCTATCCCCGCCTCCCACCCTCAATCCTTCCCCCATTTGGCTTTGTCCATGGGTCCTTTATGCATGTTCCTTGATGACCCTTCCCCTCCCTTTCCCCTGTCCTGATTTTTTCTTAGGATTAATTTTGTAAGTTAACCAACAAAGGGAATAGTTTGAATAAACATCCAATTGAAATTTAAAAATGATAAAGTAATAGAAAATGGGGAGACTCAAACCTCACAACTAATAAAAAGAATAATACCAAATATAAGCTTAGGTCAGACTTACTATGTCATCTTGCTACCTGGCACACAGAATCTGCAGGCCTCTGTTATTGGCACTTGGCTATCTTGGAGAAGCTTTTAACTAATATACTGGACAGTGAAAACTAAAAAATATATAATGTTTTTCTTTCAATTAACATATAGTATATTGATTTGTACCAACATGACTTCAAATTCTATCTTAGTTTTCAAAATCTTCATAACTTTTTCAAAAATATGCATTTGAAAAATTAATTGTCAAGTATGTTTGGGAGGACGGGGTGGAGAAGTGAGAGGGATTATGTTGTGTAATTGAGAAAAGTGTTATGTTAAGGTGAGGCTTCATCTAGATATTGAAAGATAAAGATTGGTCTTTATAATAAAATGAAGAAATAATACTCATGTTTATTAGCAATGGAAGAACATGAATAAAGAGAAGTGTGTATGTGTATGTGTATGTGTGTGTGAGAGAGAGAGAGACATGAAACAGGCTCAGGAAACTGTTTTAAGCAGTAAGGCTGAAGGAAGGGTTTTTCAGTGGGAAATAGTAGTCTAAAAGTTTAGAAATTATCTTGTTGGGGAACGGGTTCTGATTACAAAAGGCTATGTTTGTTTGTGAGAAGGCAGGAGCTACTGAAGATTTTATAGCAGTCTTTTGACATGAGAGATGAACCTGTCAATGGTAAAAGGCCTGGATGGAGGAAGCCAGGATGTCAAAGACACTGTAGAAATGATGCCAGGGAGAAGTGAAGGGGGTTCCAACCAAACTATGTAACCATTTTGTCATGTTAGCTAAAGGTTGCATTGCCAGCTATGAAGGGAGAACAGGAGTCCTAGTCTCTGTGGAGATCAGTTTCTTTGTAAAATTAAAAGGGTTGCCCTGATACACAATAGCTGAGACCCTTTCTCTCTTTAAAGTTCGATATACGTATAAAGAATCATTTTCAAAATAGGAGGGAACAGCTTTCTAATCTACTTCCAGAAAAAGTCTTTAATGGTCCCTAAGAAGCATGGCTGACTTTGGTTGAGGCACAGTGCAGATTTTCAATTAACCTCCCTGGTTAGATGTTTCCTTTCTCTTCCTCTTCATGTGCCCATGTAGATGTACCATGGTTTGCCTTAAGCCCAGATTCTGGACAGAAACCCAGTCTGACTTTAATTTAGCCAATTAGGTTCATGACTTATCTAAGTGAGCAATTCTGACACATTTTGAAGCCTTGGTTTAACAAATATTTTGTTGCTTTTGCTTCTTATCTCTTCAACTTGCCATTAATTTGGAAGTCACAAACTAGAGGCCTGATTCCTTTCTGATTAACCTTCTCAAAAAAAGCTGCCACATGTCCTCACACTGTGATATCAACTCTCCCCTCCCATATGAGAGCAAATGTGACCTAAAATGAAATAAGAGAAAATTAATCACTGAATCTCTGAACTCTAATTTCTGCTGTAACTTTTATTTAGTCTCTCAAAATCTTTTTGTGTCACAAGCAAATATAGACAGTTATGTTTTGTAATCCAGAAAGACATCATTTTTGTTTCAACATTGCCCCCCCCAGAACCTTTAAAATAACACCTGGCATTTTAAATACTATGCCAATTGTAAATCCTGAACCCTTGAAAGCAGGGAAAAGGTAAATGTACTTTAAAATGTTTGTTATCTGCAAAGTGATATACATTATTATGATTATGATACAGTGTTTTGTGTTTGAAAACATGCACAGAAACATGTACATATGTGCTTCGGCAGAACAGACATGGAAATAGAGACAGTTCTGGCTTTGACTGTTGTCCCCTTTCCTCAAGGACGACAGAGAGCCGCTCCTCTGGCAGGCTTGGGGTGACGGTACATGATTGCCATCTATGGCTCTCCCTGTTGGCCTTTCGAGAAACTCGGCGTTTTGATGGACTGTGCATTCTCGTCCCTGGGAGCTATCCACCAGCATGGAGTGTCTCTTTGTGTCACTTCCCGTCCACCAGTGATATGTCACTTTGGTATATGCTGCAGCTGCAGTGAAGCCTGAGGAGCTTCTCTCAACTACTGTTAGACACAAGAAACATGATACTGTTTATTGTAACTACAAAAGCAGTGTAGTGTCTCAAATAACCCACTGAGATCCCCGTCACACAGTTTCAGAGGTAATGGACTCCCTCCAAGGGACTGACAATATCCATTTTATTCAAAAACATGCCTTTTCTATCAACCTTGAAAGACTCCTTGATTGCTCACCAAATTAAGAACAAATGCCTAAGGCTCACACTTATCTCCTTTCACGATATGGGACCAATCAAGAAGCCTTTAAAATGTTACCATTTGCTCATTCTTATATGTAGCTTTTTTACTAACAAATGGAACTACTCACCATAGTCACCAAAATTTGTATATAGATCCTCCCACTCGAATATCCTTAATGCCCCATTACTTTCTGGAAAGGTCCTATGCATATTTCACAGCTAATCTAAAGTGACACCTCCCTCAGGGAATCCTGTCCTGATGTCTGTATGTAAAACACCCAGTATGTATCAGGAGCTTAATAAATGTTTGTTGCATACATGAATGAATGAACCACAACTGACAGACTGTCCTCTTCCTTCTAATATGCAAAAAATTATATAACTGTCTAAAACACAGTATATATTATAGTAATTTTTATGTGTTTTTCTTCCCATCTCTAAAGCACACTAAAGAATAAACTAAGTAAAGGCAAAGATGGTACCCCATTCATCTTTCTATCTCTTGTAGCACATGCAGAGCACATAGTAGGTTCTTGGCAAGTTTCTGTTGAATTGACCTGAATTATGTGTCCTAATTGCTAATAAAACCCATATATGGCATGAAGAGCTCACACACTGTCAGTGAGATTTTAAATGTTATCTAAGTATCCCAGTCTTGTATTTAGTAAGTTTTAGTTATAGTTAGGACTAATAACTCAGTCTAGACTTTACCACATATTACCTCTTACCTAATCTCCCTGTCATTAGTTCTAATCATCTCGTATTTTATCATTTTGTACATTTTAACATACCTTTTCTCCCCTGATGATAATAGAATAATTGAGAAGAAAAAGTTTGATAAATACAAAGAAAAAGGTATGAATCATCCATATACCTACCATAAACAGTGCATATCATACTAAAGATATCATATTGTGGAACTAATTTGAATCCTGATTTTTTAAATCATAACACTATATCATGACTACTTTAGCATCTATTTATTTAAGTATAGTTAGTATACAGTATTGTATTATTTACATTAGTTTCAAGCATACAGTGTTGTCATCCCACTAATTCTAGTAATCATCTTTTACCATGCAAACTTATCACAGTATTATTGAGTACATCATCTCTTTTACTTATCCCCCTTCCCCTTCCCCTCTGTCAACTGTCACTTTTGTCTCCATTTCTATAAGTTTGTTTTTTTTGTTTTGTTTTATTTATAAAATCCCACATGTAAGTGAAACTATAGTGTATTCATCTTTGACTTATTGCAGATAGCATAATACTCTCTAGCTCTGTCCATGTTGTTGCAAATTGCAAGATTTTTATTCTTTCATATTGCTGCATAGTATTCCATCAAATATATATATGTATATTTGAGATATAAAGGTATATACATATATATCAGTCATCTATTAATGGACATCTAGGTTGTGTCCCTTGTATGTGACTTGTTGTTTTATCTCTACTGCCTTCAAGATTGTCTCTTTAACTTTTGCGATTTTAATTACAGTGCCTTGGTGTGGATCTCTTTGAGTTCATCTTGGCTGGAACTATTTTTGCTTTCTGGAACTATATGTCTATTTCCTTCCTCAGATTAGGAAAGTTTTTAGCCATTGTTTTTTTCTAAATTTCTTTCTGCCCATTTCTCTCTTTCTCTTCTCCTTCTGTAACCACTATAATACAAATGTTAGAGCATTTAATTTTACCCACATATCTCTTATACTATCCTCATTTTTTAAAAGACTTTATTTTATTTTTAGACAGAAGGGACAGGAGGGATAAAGAGAGGGAGAGAAACATCAATGTGTGGTTGCCTGTCATGCTCCGCCTTCTGGGGACCTGGCCCAGAACCCAGGCATGTGCCCTGACTGGGGAATTGAACCAGCGACCCTGTGGTTCACAGGCTGATGCTCAATCCACTGAGCTACACCAACCAGGGCACTATCCTCATTTTTAAAAATTCTTTTCTTTCATTTTGCCGTTCTGATTGGGTGATTTCCACTAATTTTTATTCCAGGTTGCTAATTCATTCTTCTGTATTAACTAATCTACTCTCAGTTCCTTCTGATATCTTCTTAATTTTAATTATTGTATTCTTCATCTCTGATTAGGATTGGTTCTTTATTACATTTTCTATCTTGTTGTTGTAGTGCTCTCTGAGCTCCTCTTCTATTCTCATGTTTATTGAGCATCCTTATGACTGTTTCTTTGCATTATTTATCACACAAATTATCTCCATTTTATTAGAGTTTTTCTCTGGAGTTTTTTCTTGTACCTTCATTTGAAGCATATTCTTCCTTTTTCCATTTTGTTTTACTTTCTATGTCTGTTCCCCTAAGTTAAATGGAATAGCTATCTCTCCCAGTCATGAAAAATGATCTGTGTGTATACTGTCTGTTGATTGATTTTTGCAAGCCAATATTAGTCAGGGCAGATGTGTGCCATACCTGGTATGTCTTTTGGCTTGAAGAAGTGTGTTTTGCATGGGGTAGTCTGGTGTGTGTGTGACACCTTCTTCCCCTTCTAATCTAGGTGGTGCTGTCTGGTGTAAGTGTGGCTACTTGGTGTGTGCTTGGCATGCCCTGTTGCTTTTATTGACCGTTGTCAGAACAGGGTCTGGTCAGGGCTACTCTGAATGCTTGCATTTTAATGGCCTAGTAGTTCCACCTGTGCTCTGGTGGAGCATACTTGTTTATGTGTGCACAGGTACACTTGGATAATTTTGCACCCTGTCTGGATGGTGCAGCCCAATGCACACCCAGCAGCACTCCACTCACCTTGCATGGAGCAGCTCTGTGTGTATGCGCTGTTGCTTCAATTGTCTCTTGTCAAAGCAGCATCTGGGCATGTCTGCTCTGCCTGCTTGTGATGCCCTACTAGTTCCACCTTTTCTTTTTGGGGCAACCTTGTTTGCCTGCACAGCCACACTTTGCTAGCTCTTCACTCCTCTTCAGGAGGGGTAGCCTCGCATGTGTGCCCAACAGTTTCCCACTATCTCTGCACTTTCTTTGGACAGGCAAGTCCTGCATGTGCATACCACATCATTTTGCTAGCTCCACACTCTTTCCAGAGGGGCAGCCCTACAGGATCACCCATAGAGTGCCCCACTATCTCCTCATTTTCTCTGGACAACGATAGCCCTGTAGACAGGTACTGCAGCATCTTGTCAGCTGTTCACACTTTCCAGGCAGAGGAGTCGCAAGTGCACATGCAGCCCAGTGGGTGCATGAATCAGCTCCTTGCAGTACCTGCTGGATTAATCTCTGAGTGGAGGAGTCCCTTGTATCCAAGCTCTGATGCTCTCCTGTTCCTGCTGGATCTATCTCAGGAGGGTGGCAGGGGACATTCTACAGTGCCCTGCAGGTCAGCCAGAGAACCAGGATGGATCTTCCACCTGGAATCCACATGCACAAAAATGAAACAATGGCACTTACTGATTGCTCCCATCCTGGGTTGTACCTGTAGCTCCCAGACAACTTGTGCCGTTCACCAGTCTTCTCTTTGTGGTCTCACTCGCTTCCTTGTCGGGCTGAAGCTGTTCAGTTGGCTCACAGTTATCTCTCAGAAGGCATTGCTCCAAATATGTGCACATTTAACATGTTCCTGGAAGGGAACAAGCCCAGTGTCCACCTACTCTACCATCTTGGACCCGCCTTTTAATGTCATTATTTTTCAAAAACATAAATTTTAATGGTATGTAATAGCTTCTCCTAAGAATGAAAAGCTTTCTAAAGCCTCATTGTCCTCTTTTAATAGCTCTTTACATGGTAAGGACATTAACTAATAGTTCTTTTGCCTTGAGTTTTTCCTAGCTTTTCCTTTGTATATGTCCTTTTGTATACTTTGACAATGTATATTTTTCTCTAAACAAATGATCAGTTTTTATTTTTCTTGTTTTGTACACAGAAACATTTTCACCATCTCTAGATATTTAAAATTTTAATGTTTATTTATCCTTTTTCATGGTTCTTTTGTATGCTATGTTTAAACTATGTAGGGTTTTTATTAATGCATGAAAATATTGGCATTAGTTTTTGTTTTTATTGTCCATACCATTATATTCACTTTTTATAAAACTGTTAAATAGAACACATTTAATGAGTACTTTCTATATGCCATGTTCTTTTATAATCTTTGCATGTGTCAACTCATTTAACTTTCACCAAATTTTTATAAAGTTGATTCTGTTACCACCCTCCCCCATTTTTCACATTTAGAGCTTGAAGTACAAAAGAATTAGGTAATTTATTATTACCTATCAGAGTTGGGGTTAATTCCCAGGTTGTTTGCATCCAGAGACATAGTCATAAGGACTATGTGCTACACTGTAACTACTAAATAATCTGTTTCGTCTCTTCTGGCTTATGATTTTTTGTCATCATATAAGAAGTTAGATACACTATAACCTGTTTTTATATTGACCTCTTTATCAAATACTTATATTAGTATCACAGTGTTTAATTAATTGAAGACTTTTATTTTATATTTGATAGAGATAAGTGCTTTTCTCATACTTCATTCTTAACTAGTCTTACTTTTAAAAATTTAAGATGACATTTGCAATAATTTTGTCAAGTTAAAAAATAAACCTGCTGTAGACTTTGGTCAATCTGTAATTTTTTTTGCAAGGGACTTACAGATTTATAATATAAAAAATTTTCATACAGGAACCTCAAGTTTTACTTTACTTACATTGTGTTTTGTGTTTCTAAGTAATTTTATCTAAATAGCCCCTTCAGGTATTTGAAATGACTATTGCTAGAAATGTTGTTGTTCTTGAGAATGAAGTTATTTATTCTCCTTTGTCTTTAGTAAATTTATATTACCAAGTTACACAAATGTATTTTTATATTTGCTTATACGTTTTTGTCCAGTAATTATATTGAACTCTTTTGTTGGTGAGGTTTTTTTGCTTTGTTTTTGTTTAAGAGATTTATTCAGGCTTTCTAAGAATACAATCAGATTGCCTTTATTGTTCTTAAACTTTTTCATTGTATTTTTTTCATTACCATTTATCCTCCTTATACCATCTTTCACCTCCACCCATCATCCTCACCCCACAATCACCATGCTGTCATCCATGTCCATGAGTCCTTTTTGTTTTAGGCTCAGTCCCTCCATCCTCTAATCCCCCCTCCCCAGAGCTGGCAGCCTCCTCTTTGTCTATCTCTATTTTGCTTGTTAGTTCAGTTTGTTCATTTGATTCCAAATATCAGTGAAATCATATGGTATCTGTCTTTCTCTGACTGGCTTATTTCACTTAGCATAATGTTTTCCAGGTCCATCCATTCTGTTGCAAGGAGTAAATTTTTCTTCTTTTTTACACCTGAGTAGATTCCATTGTGTAAATGTACCATAGTTTTTTCATCCACTCATCTACTGATGGGCACTTGGGCTGCTTCCAAATCTCGGCAATTATAAATAATGCTGTAATGAACATAGGGGTGCTTATGTTCTTTCAAATTCGTGTTTTGGGTTCCTCCAGTTATATTCCCAGAAGAGGGATAACTGGGTCAAAAAGCAGATCCATTTTTAATTTTTTGAGGTATCTCCATACTGCTTTCCACAGTGGCTGCACCAGTCTGTATTCCCACCAAGAGTGCAAAAGTGCTCCCCTTTCTCCACATCCTCACCGGCACTTGTTGCTTGTTGATTTATTAATGATAGCCATTCTGACTGGTGTAAATGATATCTCATTGTGGTTTTTATTTGCATTTCTTTGATGATAGTGATATTGAGCATCTTTTCATATGTCTATTGGCCATCTGTATGTCCTCTTTGAAGAATTGTCTATTCAGACCCTTTTCCCATTTTTTTAATTGGGTTGTTTGGTTTTTTGTTTGTTTGTTTGTTTTGGTGTTGAGTTGCATGAGTTCTTTATAAATATTGGACATTAACTCCCTATCAGCTGTATCAGAGAATATGTTCTCCCATTCAGTGGGTTGTCTTTTTATTTTGTTGATGGTTTCCTTTGTTATGCAAAGCCCTATTTATTTATTGTTTCTTTTGTTTCCCTTGCCTGAGAAGATGTATCAGAAAACATAATGCTACTAGCAAAGTCTGATATTTTACTGCATATTTTTTCTTCCAGGATTTTTATGGTTCCAGCCTAACTTTTAAGTCTTTAATTCATTTGATTTTATTCTTGTGTGTGGTGTAAGAAGATGGTCTAGTTTCATTTTTCTGCATGTACTTGTTCACTTTTCTCAACACCCTTTATTGAATAAAATACCTTTAGCCCATTGTACTCATATGCACTTGCTTCCTCTGTCAAATATTAATTGATTATGAAGGCATGGGTTTATTTCTAGGCTCTCTATTCTGTTCTGTTGATCCATGTGACTGTTTTGAGGCCAACACCATGTTTTGATTACTATGGACTTAAAATAATTTGTTCTTCTCTCTTCTTATGTCAAAAATTATTACTTGGGCCAGAGTCTCCAGAAAAATTTAAAATAACAATGTCAAAATTGAATACTTTTTTTTGTTTCTGATTTTATTGTCTCATTTTAGAAAGTTAGATATTAAGTTCTCTATTATTTTTGCTTTTCCAGGAATTTTTATAATGAAAATATGGAAAATGATCTATTTTCCATAATATATTGAAATTATAATAGTTTATTGTATTAGACTTATTATTTTGGTGAAACTATTTTTAATTTGCCAACATTAAACTATTCCAACAATTGTGAATGTTTAGCCATTTTAGATATTTTAATTTTTTATTTTGAAGTAATTTTTGACATAAGAAAGTATCAAAAGCATTACAGAGAGTTCCTGTGTCCCATTACCCAAACCCTCTAGTAAAACATCATTCAAAGCACTAATTATTGAAACTAGTTGTTGAAACTAGAAGAGTATCATTAATACAATACTATTAAACAAAGTAAAGACTTTGTTTGAATTTTACCATTTTCCACTAAAAACTATAACCATAAAAATATTTTTAAAATCTAAGTAAATATCAAATCTCTAGAGATAGTGCGGATATTTTTGTGCAAAAAATTACAAGAGAAGTCAGAAGGGGAGATTAGACCATTTAGTAAAAAAAATTTTATCATAAGAATGAACGAAAGGAAAACTAAGAAAAACTGTTATGGTAAATTGAAAATAGTTTAATGTCATTAACTTTTAAAGAGCTATGAAAAGAAAATAAGCCCAGGAATATACTTTATGTTTAGTTGTTAAGGCTCCTTAGTCTTTTTTAGTCCATGGTAGTTCCTCAGTCTTTCTTTTTTTTTTTTATGACCTTGATATATTTGAAGAACACACATCAGTTACTTTGTAAAATGTTCCTCAATTTAGGTTCATCTTACGTTTTCATTTTTTTCTTTTAATCATTGGATTGAGATTTTCTTTTAATCATTGGATTGAGATTTGGATTGAGATTCCTGGACATGACACAGGAATGTCATGAAACAACATCATATGCTTCCTGATGAATCATGTCAGGAGGAAGATGATGTCAATTTGGTTTATTAATGGTGATGTTAACTTTGATCACTTGGTTAAGGTTATGTCTTCTAGGTTTTCTATGGTAAAGTTTCTATTTTTTTCTTTGTAGTTAATAATTCTTTTGTGGAGAGACACTTGGAAATTATGAAAATATGTAAATATTTTTCTCACTAATTTTAGCATCTATCAGGAATTCTCTCTGCAACTATTATACTCCAGTAATTTGCCTAATGGAAATTTTCTGTTTCCATCATTTTGCCTACATGTATTAATTAGAATTTTACTGCAAAGAAAGCCTATCCTGTTTTCTTCTATTTATTAGCTTAATTAATTATATTCATGAGTATGGATTAGCACATATTTGTTTTAATTAATGCTTTTAACCCATTACTATCATTCTGTATTTTATTGTTTATATGTCCCAGATTTAGACATTTGTAGCTTCCTTAAATTAACTCTTCTGTCTTTTCAACATGTCCCCTATTCATTGTTTGTGGGATCTTTTATACTTTATGGCACTACAAGATATTCCAGGCTAATCTTCTGTTTTCCCTTACCCAGGACTGGTATTAACCATTGGCTAATATAGTCATTGAAAATATTTTTAATACCACAAATACATATATGTTAACTTATTTCTTATTCTTTAACTTTTATTTGTTTTTGAATAAAGGAGGGGTTGTTTTCCAGCCTTATTTCATTGACATTTTGTGATGATTAAATGAGTTAATGCATCCAAAAATGCTTAGAACAGTAGCAAAGGGCAAGCATTCAATAAATAATAAATATCATTATTGATTATTTTTCTATTTTTTAATTAATTTTTGTCATTATCATTGTAAATTCCTTTCTCCTTCCTTTATTTTGTTACCTTCTTTCATATTTTGATGAATGCTTAATCATTTGGCTTTTTATTTATTACACTCAATAGTTAATATTTATATAATTTAAACACTTGGTATTTTGTAAACGTACTTTATTTTAACTGAAGGAAACTGTAAGTGAAGATGATATATGTTTATTTTGAGAGTAAATATGTAAAATAATTATCTCTAAAAAGAGGCAGCTTTAATATAACAGAAAAGTTAACACAATTAGATATCCCTTTTATCTTGGACATAGTTGTTTCAGGAATGAGCATTTATAACATTTCTCAATGGCCTATAGAGCCAGACCTTAGAGAATTTGAGAGAAACTCAAAGCTAACAGTCTCCACTGTACCAACCAGCACAACTTTGCAGCTTGCAGGAGCCAGTGGATAATTAATGACCTTGCTCTCATAGTTATGTTGCTGCTTAACATACATGTATTGCAATACATGTGGCTTGGCAAAGGGTAAAAATACATAACTATTCAATGGCTAATTTAGTTGTTCTTTCTCTTCCCATACTAATTTTACTATCAGTTACCCTTCAAACAAATATAATACAATATGCATTTTTAGGAGATGTTATATACAAATAGGCACTCCATTCCTGATTCAATACTTGCAGTTATGTCTCTCAGATGAACATAAAGAGTAGTATATGTGCCACCATACTAGCAAAACTTAAAATGCCATATTTCCATTTATCACCTTTTTATTTTTTATTGAGTTTATTGGGGTGACATTAGTTAATTAAACTATATAAGTTTCAGGTGTACAATTCAATGATCCATCCTCTTTACATTGTATTGTGTGTTCACTACCCCAAGTCAAGTTTTCTCCATCATCACTTATCTCCTCTTTACCCTCTTCTACCTCCCCGCACCCTCCTTTCCCTCTGGTAATAACCATCCTGTTGTCTGCGTCTATGATTTTTTAAAATTAATTTTTGCTGAACCCCTTCACCTTTGTAACCTAGCCCTATAACCTGCATACTCTCTCACAGCTGTCAGCCTGTCTGCCATTTTAATTATGATGTGTCTTGGAGAGGGTCTCTTTGGGTTCCTATTGATTTGAAACCCTCTGTGCTTCCTGGACTTGTGTAAGTTTTCCTCTCGTCAAATTAGGGAAGTTTTCCATCATTACTTTTTCAAACAGGTTTTCTATCCCTTGTTCCTCTTCTTCTCCTTCT
>PVJD01008611.1:0-70821 GCA_004026545.1 Mormoops blainvillei
CTCGGTTTCCCTGGCCCGGCTCTGAGTGGCCTCAGTGCAGACTTGCTCCCACCTTGCTGCGAACCCTGGCGAGCCCCTGGGCGGCCACCGCCCCTCAGCGGCCCAGGCCGATTCTCTGAGCGCGCGCGCCCCCTGCTGGCGTCCCGACGCCAGCGCAGCCTCCGGACTGTATATAAAGGCAGCGTGGCGCTCAGACCTGGCCGAGTGCGGAGTGCGCAGGGAGAGCGCGGTGCTGCCTGAGGTCTCCGAGCTGCTTGCCATGGCTGGCCCGCAGCAGCAGCCCCCTTACCTGCACCTGGCAGAGCTGACGGCATCCCAGTTCCTGGAGATCTGGAAGCACTTTGATGCAGACGGTCAGTAAAGCTCCCAACTTCTGTGCCCATTCGACCCCAGGGGACCTGCGGTGGAGGGGATGGGGCATTGCTGATGCGGGCAGGTGTACCTTTGCCCCAGGGGGTGCTTTGACTGCAGAGCCTACTCCTGTTGGGGTCCTGAGTTTGGGAGATATCCTGCTGCTCTGGTGACAACTGTCAGTAACTTTTTTTCCCTGACATAGATGACAGAGAGCCCACCGGCTTTTGCAGCCTCATTCTGGGCAAGTTGGAGCTTTCCCAGAGGAGGCCTGGGCTGGCAAGGCTCCCACGAGTCCCCCCTGCCATTTATCTTCCCGCCTTTCTATCCAAGGTAACGTCCTGCCTTCGGCTGCTGCAGCCACAGGTCTCAGAAGCCCACTCGCTTCTTTCAAGTTCCTTTTTTGTTGAATACCAGGTTAGCCCCTTCACCATCCTGGGGCAAGCTGGGGGATCCCGAAGGGAAACCCTTAGCCTCCCCAGCCCTGTTAGCGAGGAGCAGGAATGGAGAATGGTATTGGAGCCCCGACACCCCTGGGCTTCCTCTGCCCATTTTCCATCCCCCACAGGCGTGAGGTCCGACGCACAGCAGCAGTGGGTGTGGTGGGGGCAGGGCTGGGGTGCCCGGCTGACCTGTTCCCTCACAGTGATAATCCTGGGTGCTTTCGGGGACTCCATATCTGAGTGGCGAAGAAGCACAATTTTAAACACCTCCCTGACCAGCCCTCTGCTCCGTGTGGTCTTGATATTGATTCACCCAAAAAGTGAGGCCCAAACTGAATGACCTTTGGAGATGGCCCCCAGCACTGAGATTCCAAGGGTCTGTACTCAGGCATCAAGGGGGGCCCCTCTTTAGAGTCTTCTGATCTTGCTGGAGACTTTTTCTACACCCCTCCAAAAAAAAATTAAGTGATCTGATATTCCTCCTCTGAGGTCCTGGCTGGGGTGGGCATCTCAGACCGTCGGCAGGGTGGTGACTCAGAATGTTCATCCCTGGGATTGAGGTGGAGGGTATGAGAACCAGAGGGAGGATCAAGCGGTGGCTCACTCAATTCTTCCCCCGTCCCTTCCTCGCCTTGGCAGGGTAGGGGTGAGGGTAACTAAACAGAGGTCCCCTGCCCAGAGTGCTCGGGAGAGGCAGGGGTTAATATCTGGGGACACTAACGAGTGAGTTTTTTTCCCTTGGAGCCAACTGGGGAAGCTGGGAGTGGGCAGAGGACCGGGCCTGTGATGTGCGGGTTAGGACCTATGAATTATAGGGTTTTCTGCCTATGAATTATTGAAGGAGGCGGGTAGATTGTTAAATCTGTGAAATGGGGCTAAGGAGGGGTCGTATTTCTAATCCCAAGCGCATTCCCTAGGGATGCTTCTGCTGGTTTATCTGCACCAGAGACTTGCATGATTCAAGGAAAGTTACCAAGTGGCCAAGGTTATACCACCGGCCTCCTGCCAGATGAGTCAGCTATAAACAGAGGGCTCCACGGTTGTACTTTCCCCTTGTTCTCATGGGGACTACCCATAGCACTCTCGATGATCGTGCAGATCCTTACATGTATCTGAGACTTCTGTGCTTTTCAAAACACAAACACACCTTCTTGAGTTCCGCACTGTTGAGCCCACTGGGCAGATCACGATTCTCCTTGTGTAAATAATGAAACAGACACAGAAGTGACTTCTCCGAGGTCATGCAGAGAGGCAGGGGTGGGACCAGTGACTGGCCAGGGCTCTTCCCCGTCTCTGGACGCCTGCTTTCCCTCCCTCTTGCCCTCAGGACCCAGTCTCAGGGGTGATGGGCCGTTTCTTTAGTCCCAGAAAGGGGTCCTTGGTGTGGTTGGAGCATAGCTAAACTATAACTAGACTCGAGTCTTTCGAGACGCCCCCAAACCCATTGTACCTGTGGCTCCCTCCAGCTCGGATGTGAAAGGGGAGCTAAATGCTTGCTTCTTGCTTCTTACCCGACCAGGTGTCCCATTGCACCCTGTCTGTGGTCACCCCCTCAGGGCAGTCCCGAGCAGGGCCTGTGGGCCTAACAGAGAAGGCAAGCAAAGCCGATTAAAATGCCTGGGAACGCAGAGGTGACTTAGGAAAATGAGGATACAGCCACACTGAAATTCTACTAAAGGACCCAGAAACTGTGGGTCACCTGCTCTGTGCCCTCCCTACCTGTCCCCTCTTGAACACCAAAGCCTGCCGGGGAGCTCACCACCTCCCCCCTGAGGCGTCGCTGCCCTATCGGGGCTGGGCCTCCCTCTGACTAACTCTGGCTTCTGTTTTCGTCTTGGGGTTTCTTCCCAACCCTGAGTCGCACTGCTGCTCACAAACGTGAAGAGCTTTGGGAGGACTGCAAAGGAGAGTCCCAGCAGTGAGTTCGCTGGAGGCCAATTAGTCACGGCCACAAGGGAGAGGGAGCCACCACCCCATCCTCTCAGAATCCACAGTAAACAGACACCAGGAGACCAGGCGACGCTGGATTCTGAGAAGAGTGGGGCTAGAGTGGGGGCTCTGACCCCGACTCAGCCCTTCCCTAACCCGGAGGAAGAATCAGCCTCCTGGTGACATTGCTCAGAGTTAGATTATTTTTAAAATCATCATTAGCCTTTCGGTGGAGAAAGGAAGGAGCAGGTGTTTGAAGAAGGGGAAATTGGGACTCAAAGAGGCAAAGTTCTTTTATAAGATCACTCAGCAAAGCGGGGGGTGGGCAGGAATCCTGTCCCCCAATCCCTGTACCACAGGTTCAGCCAGGGTCATGCGCCTGGGAGGGTTCCGATGGGGACTCTCAAAAGCTGAGGCAGGGAGGACGGGAGCCAAGCACGCCCTATGACTTGAGTGAGGCTGTGGCTTTTCCATGTCACCTTCCTGCTCTGAGTGACCCTTAGGTGGCCTTACGTGTCTGAGTCCACTCTCCTGTGGTCCCCTGGTCATGTCTTTGTCAGCACCTTTCTCGCTCTGCAAGATCCAGGCAGCTGCGGGGAGACCAGCTCAGAGCTCACACTGACCCTCTGTGTGGTTCCGACCACACAGGCCACCAGCCTCCCGTTCTGCTGGCGACCAGTAGGACGTCTGTGAGGAGCCAAGTTACGGCCTAGCCTTTGCCCTTGAGAAGCAGCTGAAAGCGTAGGGATAAGACGGGTTCTCTCCCAGAGGCCAGCAGACACTCCTAGGACCATGAAGAAATCCCTCTCACTCCAAGAGTCCATCCTACGCAGATACACTCACGCATATGCCGAGTCCTATGAACCAGGAGCTCCCTTACTGAGGTCTTTGGAATACTGAAAGCTGGGGAAGAAATGTGCTTCGCTAGGGAACAGAAATAAATCATGCTAATCTCTACAGTGGAATATTATGCAACCAATGAAATTGAAGTGGAACTTCGGTACTGACATGGAAAAATACCCAAGATGGATTATTAAGGTTTAAAAAATTATAGCAGAACACTATGAGAATAGAGCCCATTTTTATTATCAATGAAACGTGTATGCTGGGAAATATTTGAAAGAATATAACATAATAGTAGCTCTCCGTGCAGAGTAGGTAAAATTAAAAGGCATTTCCTTTTATTTCTAAGTTAATTTCTACAGTGTTTGACATTTTTACAGGAGCATGGGTTTCTTGTATAATTAGCAAAATAAGGAAGATGTAAAAGAAAATAACTTTAGGGACACCTCCCCCTCCCCCAGAAAGACACACACACACCAAGCTGCAGGTGTGGGTATCTGCTCAGACTCTCTGGGTGCTTGTCTGCATCTAGATGGCCCTGGTGACGCAAGGGGCTTTCGAAGCCTCTCACAGGGGCTGAGCCTTATTCCTTATCTGTGTGGGCCCCTGGAACTTTGAAAATGAGTGACAAGAAGGACTAGAAAGGGCTGAGGAAAAGTCCTGCCAAGTCTCTTTTCTCTTGTACACCCAGTGGTAATAACGGGACCATTCTCCAAACCCGTCCACCAAGGACACTTCCGGACCCGAGTGCCCAGGCAGGCCCTCCCCAGGCTCCAGTCACTGCTAAGTTCTTGGGGGGGAGGGGGCGGGGTGAAGGGGGGGTACTAAACAACAGCACCTCTCAGAGGCAGAGAGAGGCCTGGGCAGCTTGCATAGGAATAGTAAATAATAAAGGTTCTTGGAACACTGAAAAGGAAGACATGACCAAACTGGGTTATGAAATATCTGGCATACATTAAGTATTTACACAAACACTACAATGTTTACGATATAATATAACTGTGCTATTCATAATACAATTATAGGATTTATAGAAATGATTGTTTCTTGGCACACTGAAGTCAGAGGGTACTGGTTCAGGGAGGCAAAGCTGTCCGAGAGGCCTTCTTCCAACCCTCTCAGGGTATCTCCACGGGGCCGGAGTCTCATCTCGCCATGGCGTCAGGACCGGGGGCTCTCTGGGAGCAGTTTCCTGCCCCACCTCCACCTTCACCCCCCAAGTCCCCACATGCTTTGTGGACAGCGGCCTTTGGTGTGCAGTCCACAGCACGCAGCACCCTGCTGGGTGCCCGTGCCAATCCCACGCCCAGGGCGCTGACTCTGCGGAGGGTGGCTGCGCCAGCCCGGGGGAGGCAGCTGTGTCTGCGAAGAGCTGGGGCTCCCCAGGGAGGCAGCCTCAGGGGCACATTCTCACAAACAAGATGCTTCGGCCGGCCTCGCCAGGGCAGCCACCAGCCCAGCGGTCCCATCCCTGCCTGCTGGCCTTGGTTAGTCCCCTCTGGACTCCAGCAGCTTCACTAGCTGAGGCCCATGGGGGAGGTTTCCAGGGTCAAGGAGACCCCATGGGGAAACCTCTTCCAATTCCCAGGGGCCAGAATTAATAGAGCAGGCATGAGGCTCTTCAAGAGCAGTGCCTCTCCGGCGCAGCCTGGCGGCCCTCCTGGCCCATTGCGTCATGTGCCCTCCTTTGCCCAGCCGGTCCCATCTGGGGCCTCTGGCTTTGGCTCTCTCCCCTCCTCCCTGGCTCTCTGCCATCTCCCCTCCTTTCTCGCCCAATCTGCCCCATCCTTCTGGCCTCGCCCACGCCTGGGAATCAGCCCAGCACTAGGGCTGCCAGCTGTCCACAGGTTCAGGGGGCCCAGCCCAGCTCCGGAGCCAAGCCACCGTTCCAGAAGCAGCACGGCCCAGAAACACAGATTAAAAGTCAAGTGTCTGAACATCCATCCAGTAGCTATTTGCACTGGGACCCCTCCACCTCCCCCACTAGAAGCCACTGGGAGAAGCGTGTGTGTGTGTGTCTGACAGAGGAGCCAAGAAAAATACAGATAGGGACAGAGGTCGTCCCTAAGATAAGTGGAAGGAAACAAGGCTGTTAGCTATGACTACAACTCTCTTTCCCTCCACTCCCCTCTAACATGGGTCCCAGGACACGGCCGCTTACCTGGCAGAATCCTGAACCCCAGGCGGGGCGGGAAGCGGAACGCCCTTTGTAAGTGGTATGCATCGGGCGCTGTAATATTCCTATTGGGGTAGAGTCTGAGGAAGCCGATGTCCAGCCTTAAAGGGTGGTATTTGACTGTCCCAGGGGTGCTCAGGCTGGAGGGCAGAGGGCTGTTTGCCTCTTCATAAACTGGAACTCCGACAGCCAGCCAAGTGGTCTGGCCTCTTGCGCAGCTTAACGAAGAAGTCTGAAGCTGCCTGTCTCCCCTCCTTGACTGTCTCTTAACTCTGCATCAACAGAGGAAGACGGACAGGCGAGCTCTACACCAGCCAGCGTCCAGACTCTCAAAGTTGAGTCCGCACAGGGCTTGTTAAACCACAGGCGTCTGGGCCTCACTCCCAAGGCTTCTGATTCAGTAGGCCTGAGGTGGGACCAAGAATCTGCATTCTTGCCCTGCTGGAGAGTTGGTCAGAGCATTGTCCCCATGCTGAGGCATCCACCAATGAATACATAAGTGGGTGGAGCAATGGATCTAGGTTTCTCTCCCCTTTCCTCTCCCTAAAAAGAATCGATTTTTTTTTTTTTAATCTGCATTTTTAACAAGCTCCCAGGTGAAGCTGACACTGTCAGGCCCCAGGGGGACCACACTTTGAGTAGCACCGGTCTAAGCCCCTCAAGTTAATGGAGGGGAGTCACTTGTCAATACAAGCCCCAGGTGGCTGCCTCAGGGCTCAGATCAGCCCCCAACCTCACTGTGAATGTAAAGCCAAAGGCCTGGTCTTTCTAAGAAGACAAAAACTTGAGGAAGCAGTAGGTTCTCAAATGTTTGTGTTCCTGTGTTGCTAAAAGGCAGATTCTGGTCAGCAGGACTGGGGCGGAGCCTGGGATTCCGCATTTCTAACGCGCTTCCAGGTGATTCCAATGCTGCTCTTCCGCAGACCACACTTCAAAGCACAGGCCCTTGTACACCGGACCCACTAAATCAGAATCTTCATTTTAATAAGACCCCCAGCTAATTCTTACACGCCTTAAAATTTGAGAGGCACTGCCTTAAAGCAGTTTGTAACCTTGGCTGCACATTAGAATTGCCTGGGGAGCTTTGCAAACATGCCCAGGAGAAGTCCTCACCCCATCAATTAAATCAGGAGCTCTGGGGATGGGCCCAGGCAGCGGCGCGATTTTAAAAGCTTCCCAGGTGATTCCAATGCACAGCCTGGCTTGGGAACCAGCGCTCTTAAGACAGCAGTTATGCAGGAACTCAGGCCGAAGGGCGTACTGCCCTGAATTGGTCAGAAGGCCTTAAGAGCACAGATTATAAAAATGGCGCTTTCCATGGAGCGAGATTTTACATTTTCCAGAATGCTTTGGCAACATTGCCTTGCGTGGTTTTCATAATGTCCTTATAAATAGAAAGTGCATAAATAGTTGTGCCCATTTTAGCAAGAAATTGAGGCTTAGAGAAACTGACTTGCTTGATGTCACCTGGATAAGTCACAGATCTGATGGTAGAATGAGACCTCTTACTCTAGTTCCTCTTTCCTGCTCAATTCTTAGAAAATCTGTACACATGTCTCAGTGAGAAAAAAAGTAGGCATCTATCCACTGTGGTCAAAGCATCCCTCAGTCAAGGCTTCCCAAGTGTTTGTGGTCAGATTAATTGTAAACAAGTGATGGCTCACTTTAAACTGGGGGGCACTGAGGCACGGTGGTGGTGCAGAATGGTAGCACGAGTAGACTAATGAAGGAGGTTGCAAGGTCCCTGGCTCCCACCCACTCTTCCTAAGGGTCACAGAATAGGTTGGATAGGGAGGTTAGGAGTGATGGTTGCCGCGGTAACCACATCTGTATGCTACCCATCCACGTGAGATTTGCTTAGTGGCCTGTCACCCTCCATCCCCCTATCCCCGTAAGAGCGTCACAGTAAAGCAAGCCACCTGCCCAATGCTGACGTCCTTCTACAAGGAGGTAGGCCTGCCCTCCTGCTTCCAGCCTCCGATAATAGGCGCTATCTGGGCGGCGGATGGGAAATTGTTCTGAGGCCAAAGTAGCAAGACTTTGCCCTCTAGTGGCGGAGGATGCCTTGCCTCCTCCTATCTCTCGAATCCTCGCTTCTCAGCCTGTGCCTTCAGCTGGTAGATGCGCGTCGTTCCTGTCGGGCTGCCTCACCCCAGTAGGCCATTAAATGCTCTTGGAAGATAGGCCCATGTGTAGCACGCGGCTATAGCTCCCTCAGCTCCGGCCACAACGGTGAACTGTTCGGCGCAAAACAATACAGGCTTGTTGAACTGGGCCACATTTCTGCCCCTTTGTTGGGGCACCCAGAGGCAGGTGGTGGCGGAACTCCCGGGCTGGCTTGGGGGGCTCTTTACCCAGCGGCACGATCGCAGCGCCTGGCCCCTCTCGCTGCCCCTGATTTTCTCCTCCCTCTGCCCACTGGCTGGGGCTTTCAGAGAGGCCGCCCCTGCCCACCCAGTCCAAGTAACCCCTGCAGTCATTTCGGCCGCCTCCTTCCCAACAGGCGTGAGGAACAGACGCGCGCTCACTCGCTCCCACCCAGCCCGGGCTCCCGCCACCTCGGCGGCCTGCACCTCACGCAGGCCCAGTGCCAGCCCCGGGCTGCCTCCTCAACCCCAGCCTTGGGCTCGGAAACTGCACCTGGCGCCAGAGCTTACCTCGAGCGTTCTGCCTGAGAAATGGGAGAACAGCAGATCACTGACTGCAGGGAGTGGCCCGGAAGACAGAAGTGCTCGTTCCTCCAACTCAATAGCTAGCACCAACTAACCAGAGGACTTCCTTTCTGCTCAGAAAGCCACCCCTCTTTCCTCGCCCCTCCCTTGCTCCCCAACTCTGGCTGGCCTCACAGACTATTAGGCACACGCTAGTGAAATTCCAATTCTCCCAGCCTCTGCAGAACATCCTAGAAGAAATACTGCTCTATCCTCAGGTGGGGGCTGGAGGGGGGGACACTCAAGTCTCATTTCCCCAATTACAATCACATCTTCTCCCTGCAGGCAAAAATACATCCTTTATCTCACGTGATTCTTTCCTTACAATATTTATTGGGCATCTTCTCCACTAGAGGGCGTCTCTAAGGTTATTTATTCAGAATCTAAATGCTGGGGGGAGAGTCTGGGAAGAACCCCTCCCCAACATCCTTATATCCCCCTCCACTCACCGCCCCCAAAGCCCTCACCAAGGCCAGGGCAAATACTCCTTTATTTTCTTTGTTTAGTTTATAACTCACCTCTGAAGCAAGCTGGCCGCCAGCCCCCTTCTCCGCGCAAGCTGAATATGCTACATGAGAACCTTGTTCAACTGCTTTAGATTAGATTTGGGTCTTGACTTTAGGCCAGTGATTTCCAAACCTTGCTGTACATGGAAATCACCTGGGGAGCTTTAAAAAAAAAAAATCACGATGCTTAGTTCATACCTCAAACCAATTACCTCAAAATATCTGGGGGTAGGAGCCAGACATTCCCGTTTCTTTAAAGATCCCCGGGGACTCCGCATCACAGCAAGCAGCTTGGGGAGCGGGGCCGTAGGCCTGTCCGATTTCCCACCCACGGATGCCTCCTCCCCCCCAGGCACAGAGCAGTGCGCCTTGTCCATGCATTCAGCTCGCCCTGGTCTCGAGGTCGTTTGTGTTCAAGGCCTGAGGACCCAAAGGACTGCTCACTACTTACATAATCTTGCAAGTCAGGCATTGACCTTCTGACCTAATCCTGAAAAGTACTTTGTATCCAGATTCTTTCCCCCTTCATACACAGGGTCTGGACGTTGAACCCAACGTGTACGGGGTACTTATCATGGGTTGGGTGATGGGATTTACATCCAAAATCGCATTTAATTAAAATAACCCAGGCCGGTTGAAGAGCTTTCCCAAAGTCGTACAGCCGGTAAGTGTAGCAGAACCAGGGTTTGAGTCTGTGCCCACAGATCTCAGAGCCCCTCTGTTCATCGCTCTTCTGGGGCTGCCTCCCCTGTGCCTAATCCGTGACCCGCCCTCTCGGGCGCCCCATCCCACAGGAGAGATTCCTGCCTTTCTCTTTTCACTCTGTCCTTATTTATAAGTCTCCTGGAGCCCCTGAAACAAAGTATCACAACCTGGTGGCTTAAAACAACAGACATTTATTCTCTCACAGTTCTGGAGGCTGGGTGTCCAAGATCAAGGTGCCGGTAGGACTGGTGCCGGGCTCTGAGGGGCAGTGTATTCTGGGTCTTTCTTTCACTTCTAGTGATGGCCAATGGTCCACGGTGCTTCTTAGCTTGGCAATGCCTCACTCCGATCTCTGCCTCTACCCTCCTGTGGGCTTCTTCCCTGTGTGTGTGTTCTCACCTGGCCTTCTTATAAAAACACCAGTCTGAGGATTTAGGGCCTGCCCTAATCTAGTATAACCTCATTTTAACTAATTGCAGTGCAACAAAAAGCCTATTTCCAAGGAAGGTCACATTCTGAGGTTCCAGGTGGACATGAATTTCGGGAATTCATACTTCAACTCAGGACAGTGGAACCTTGGTCCTCGAACTTATTTCAGAAGGCTGTTCGAGAAGCGATTTGTTCAAAAACCAGATCATACTCCTGGTTGCACATTCTCTCCTTTGTCACCTGAGACACGCGTGATTGACCATACAGGGATCAGCATGAAAGGGCTGTGGGGTTGAGAACCGAAGTTTTGTTCGACAACAGAGACATTGTTCTCCTGTGAACAATTTGGTCAAGAACTGAATTGTTTGAGATGGGGGTTGTTCACGAACCAAGGTTCAACGGTACCCGCTCCAGCCCCAGAGACCCAAGTTCTGCTTCTGACCTAATTCAGGTGACTAGGACTGGCCACCTGCTGACAAACCTGGACGCTGATGGCCTGCTGTCTCCTGTCACATCTCCAGCTCCTGCTGCTTGCCCAGTTGGTTATGGACAGCTCCCAGTTCCTGCCCACCTCTAGTGCTGACCCAGATGCTGGTTCCTCCCAGTGCACTCTGACAACTGAACGTGTGCCCCAAAGAGGCACAGCTATCAATCTTCCATCTCTACAGCTGCAAATGCCTGAGGGCAGAACCTGTATCCCTAACAGTCCAGGGCTGGCCAGACACCGGCTTGTCGACCAGTGAGAAGCTCTCCGTAAAGCCCCCGCTGTACCCAGTCCCCTTTGGTCTTAACTATTTAGCTCTAAGGTTAAGTGCTTTTTTTTCTTTGCTATCTTTGCAGGAAATGGGTATATTGAAGGTAAAGAACTAGAAAACTTTTTCCAAGAGCTGGAGAAGGCAAGAAAAGGCTCTGGCATGGTAAGCACAGCCCCCTCTCTCATTGTTTGGGAATTTCTGTCGTCCTGCCCATGGCTTTGAGCACTGTGCATCCCAAGTTATGCAGCCCATCGGCAGGCCTGACAGCTCTGGTCTTGACTCTTGGAGCTCTTTTATTTGTAAGGATTTTTAAAAATGGAATAGTCCCTATAAAGAGTACCTTATCTCAGTATCACTGGGTGTTTGGGGTTGAAGGGTGTGGATGGACAACAGGCTGATGAACCCCTCAAAACTGCAAAGCTTCGTGCTGCGTATGTGTCTATAAAAAGTGCTTTTTCCTGGCAGAGCGTCCGCAGCCCGGCTACGCTGCTCAGAAGGGTCACGACTCAGGAGTGGATGCTTGGGGGGCGGTTACCAGCACTTTTATTCTAGACCGGAGTTTCTCAGCCTCGGCACTCTTGGCAATTGGGGCCAATGGTCCTTTGTCATGGGGGCTGTCCTGTGCATTGGAAGATGATGAGCAGCATCCCTGGCCTCTACACACTAGATGCCAGTAGCTGCTTTCCAAGTTGTGACAACAAAAAAATGTTTCCACACATTGTCAGATGTCCCCGACAGGGGGTGCAGAACTGTCCCCACTAGAAAAACCACGGTCCCAGACCAACAAAGGTGGGCACCCTCAGCAAGGACCCAGAGGACAACGGAAGATCGCTCCGAACCGGTGTCTGAGCCAGTGGCACCGGCTGGCCCTGTGTGCCGAGGCTTCAGGCCATACTTCTTAGCGTGCTTGAAGTGACTTCATGTCTAGTCCTAGCCCCCTAACAGCAGGGATGTTGCTCCCCTGTGCCTGCCTGGCACTATGGGATTCACTAAAGCCTTTTGGTGGAGCGTCTGAAATACTGAAAAGGTGAGGTGATCGGAACCATGCCTGGTTCTCACTTACATAGGCTCAGACCCGCTTCCTCCCCCAGCTCCCGGGGGTCTTTGGGGGATTTCTCTGCCCACCCCTGCTGCATGTCTGTTGGCCAATCCACCGCTTATTAGCAAGTCTTTGTGGGGCAGTTCGGGTGACAAGCCACAAATCCACTATTGAGCTCCTGTTTCAAAGCTCAGCAGAGCACTCCAGGGAGGGGGAGGTCTACGCAGTGGGTTGAAGCGATGGAGGTGATTCGTGGGCTTATCAGCAGCTCCCCCATTGCCCTCATTGCTAAAATACTGAAGCCTGGATCACAGGGAACACAGGCTTCCCCACTGATTCTGGGCTTGTGGAGTAGGTGGAGGAGTATGTTTTTGTGAAGCGCTTCAAATCTGAAATCCTTCTCTTACTCATTGCCTTTTCCGATGGCATTAGGGGTGACTTTCGAGTCTGTCAGCTACAATCTCGACTGATATCCTCTCAGCCGGTATCATTCCAGAATGGTTTCAGTCCTCCCGAGTCCGTAAGAGCAGCTGTTACAGGGTAGGAAGAAGGTTTGCCTCGGAAGCAGGAGTCACGAGTCCACATCCTGGTGACTTTGAGGAGTCACGTCATCTCAGCCTCCATTTGTGTGTAGAGTAGACAGGCTACTCACCTCCCAGGGACTGCTGTAAAAATTAAATGAGATGACCACATCTATGATAAGGATGATAATGACCTCGGATCATCCCGTGCACCTTTGTAAATATAAAGCAATAAATACTGATAAACGAATAAATATTGGCAAATTGAGACCAGTTCCAAGGGTGAAAAGCATTAGAGGGGACTCAGAAGAGACACTAAGAATTCGCAGAATTCTCCATGACCCTATCCTAGGAAAACCACACCCCTCCCCAAGTCATAAGGTAAGCAAAGGAGACGGCTGCCCAGGTAGATTCATCATTGATTAGGGATGAGGAAGAGCTCATTAATGCAAATAATAAATCAAAAGCACCCCCAACCAAGAGAAGGTTTGAGATTTTCAAGAGAGCCTTACATTTAAGATAGGCAGCCATGGGCTAAAGGAGCTTTTGAAGTTCTTTGCCTTTCTGGTAGTCACAGTAATCTAGTGGACGACTTAAATTACCGTTTATCTACATGAAGACTTTCTCCTCTCATTCCTCTTGGCATGAAATCAGAGTGAAAAATATTGTGGAATTGCCCGTTAGTCTTTAAAGAAGAAGGTAAGCGATGCACCTTGCGTTGGCGAACTGCTTAGAAACCATGGGGGTGGGGCACTGGGTTAAGCTGGGTTTTATTAGAAGCTGCTGCAGTAAGATGTTGGTGCCCCAGCTCTCACATCTGAGTGGTTAGAGCCCTGCCCTTCTGAGGAGGGTCGTGGTTTAATCCAGCTCAAAGGCAGAGAGGCGTGTTTAATTACATGATACAGAGCCTGCCCACACGTGCTGTTCTTCCTTGAAAATGATGTGGCTGTGCCCCAAAGAAGAGACTGTGGATCTGGAGGGATGTTGAAGAAGGAAAGGTGCGTCCCTTGCTCACTCAGGACATTGGCTCAACCAGGTTCCATGCCTGCATATCTAGGGCACGAAACGACTCCCACCACTGCTGCACGGAGACGGGGAGACATCCATGGTTCACATGGGGCCCTACAGCAAAATCAGTCCCCTTTCTCTTTCCACAGATGTCCAAGAGTGACAACCTTGGGGAGAAGATGAAGGCGTTCATGCAGAAGTATGACAAGAACGCGGATGGGAAAATCGAGATGGCAGAGGTGAGCCCTACTGTCCGGGCTGAGAGCCATGTGGGAAGGGCTGTGTCACCTGTGCTCCCCTGTGCACAAACCTTTGTCCAGGTGCTAAAGGAGGAAGCCCTGCCCCCATCCTCAGCACTTAGGCTGACCTAAGGGGGCTTTTTCTGTGCCTCACAGGAAGGAGCAACGAATTTGGCCTAAGACAGGGATAAAGACCTAAATGTTGTCAGGGTCCAACAGGTATTGTAAATGTGTGATGGGCCCAGCTTAAGACAGAAGGTGGGTGGTGAAGACTGGGGCACAGGAGAGTTCATGCCCCACCTAAAGGCATCCAATGCCAAATATTTATAACACACGGATAAGCAAAAGTAGGTTAAATTACCAGCCATTGTTACCTAAAAGATAAATCATAGGTAAGGATATGAAATAATAAGAAGACATAATACAAATAATACAATAATTAATAAATCATAATACAAGAGTAAACTCTGTGGGTCACATACTCGTGACTGTAAACCTACGTTTGCCCACGCCGTATGTATATCATATATAGCATGTGTAATTTATATATAATAGACACACATACATTCATAGATGAATAACTTTATGCATATTGTTAGGATAAGTTGAGGCACATTAAAAATTTTTTAGATTTTTTTGAGCAAAGCTCTGTCAGAGTTGGACAGTGCTAAACTGGAAATGATTAGGGTCACTCCGCCAGCAAGAGCTAAGGGAGAGACTTTTGCAGAGAAGAGGCAGAAGCAAAGCAAGGAAATTATCTGATTGGCTATGGCCCAAATAGCTGCATTATTTGGGAAAGTCTGATTGGCTGCTCTAGCTGTTTGTTTAGTTTCTGGTTTGCTTTCATGGGCTGCTAAGGCATTAAGGCCACTTCAGTCTCTCCTTGCTTATTTAACAGCTTATATCCACACACGTACACTCATACAGACACATATTCACGTGTGTGTGTGTGTGTAGGTCCAACCAAACACCTCTGACAGTCAGTCTGAGACCTGTGGTCAAAGGGTCAAAAATGATGATGGTGGCACAGGAATGAGGGCAGAGCTCCTCCCCAGGCGGACTGGTTGGGACGCTGCCTTAGTCGGAGCTCTGGAAGCAGAGATTCCGGCGATGATGGAGATTCAAGTGGATGGGATTTACCGATGGAGAAAGGAAGGGGGGGCAGTAGGGGAGGGCAGAGGGAGGAGCCCAGTCTTAGCCGGCTCTCATGGGGAGCTCTGCAGTATGGACTGAGCCACAGAGCTGGTCCCAGCTTGAGACAAGGGGCAGGGTGGTCCTTTGTACCCCATGTCAATCAGTTGTTAGAAGCAGGCTTCCCCTTCCCCAGGGGTGGGTGGGGCAGGAGGATGGTCGTGGCAGCCCTAGTTTGGTGAAGGGCAGTTCTGCAAGGAGCAGTTATGAGCCATCTCTGGTCATCCTTCACAGTTGCTGGGGGATGGCCCACCAGCCTAGTTAAAGGGGATTTGGAAGGGCACCAAGACCATCCATTATAGATGCCTCAGCTGCGAGTCTCAGAAAATTCAGACTCAGATGGACTTAAACCAGGGTCAGCAGACTTTTCCTGCGAAGATCCAGATTTTGATAAATGTTTTGGGTTTGTGGGCCATACAGTCTCTCTCACGACTCTCCAGCTCTGCCACTGTGGCACAAAAGCAGCCACAGACAATATGTAAGTGAACAGACATGGCCATGTCCCGATGCAAGTTCATTTATGGATTTGGGCCCTGAGGCACATAATTCACCAACTCCTGGCTTAAACTATGAGAGGCTCCTAACGAGAAAGGCCATGCGTAGGGTTGACTCCAGGCAAAGGAGGCCCGGTGTCCAGCTCTGCTTCCCTGCAGTTCTCTTGCCTCTGTTCTCTGCCCCTAAAACAGCTTCATCCTTAGGCTGGTAGCGAGCTGGCTGCAGCAGTTCCAGGCATCACACCCACATCCAGATACAGAAAAGGCTCATCTCATTTGGTCCCTCATAATAACAAGGAAACCTTTCCCAGGAGTAGCTTCAGTAGACCTCCCCTCACATTTCATTTGCTCAGATTAGGTCACATGCCTACCACCCATAAGCCAATCACTGGCAAGGGAAGTAAGATTAGCACATTTAACTGAAACTAATCAGGATTTGCCTGTGACCGGGGACGCTGGGAGCAGGAGAGGGTTGAAGGCCAGTTGGGTGGGCAGCCAACAGGTTTTGTTGCACAAGAGCACTTGCTTTTTTTTTTTTTTTTTTGCCAAAATAAATTGGTGCTGTTTATTCTCTTAATTATGTGTGTTTCAAATATCAGAATACTTGCATTGTCTAAAAGTCAGATTTGTTGAGGTATAATTTACATACAATAAACGGCATCCACTGAATCCATTTGAAGTGTAAAACTTCCATGATTTTACCCAGCTGTAGACAGCCATGTAGTCACCACCACTCAAGATTCAGCACTTCCGTCGCCCCTAAAAGTTTCCTGCACCCGGAGCAGACCGCTCTGCACTAGCAGCCACCAATCACAGATCAGCCGCGTATTTCAGGAAGCTAGTTATGCGGAATACGCTACGAAGTATGCTTTCGAGTCGGGGTACTTGGCACCACTCTCTGTCCAGGCCCCCCCTGATGCTGCTGTTGCTCTCATCCCCACAGCTGGCGCAGATCCTGCCCACCGAGGAGAACTTCCTTCTGTGCTTCAGGCAGCACGTGGGTTCCAGCGCTGAGTTTATGGAGGTGAGGCCAAGGCGCTGCCCCTCCCTCCACCCCCGCCCCCATGTTCAGAGCCAGGCCCACCCGAAAGCCTGGGAGTGGTCCCTGGGAGACACTAACCCCCTTAGAGCTCTGCTACTGAAAGTGTGACCCGCGGGCCAGCAGCACCCGTGTCACCACCACCTGGGTGCTTGTTAAAAATGCAGAGTCCCCAACCCACTGAATCAGAATCTGCAGTTTAACAAGATCCCCATGTGATGTGTGTGTACATTAAAGTGTGGAGAATAAGGTGAGACGCAAGTCTAGGTCAAGTACATTCGGGAAATGCTATGTAAATGCTACCTCTCCCCTTTGGAGATTTGTCACAGACATTAGCATATTATCAGCTCTAAATCCTGCAGTAGAGAGACCTATTTCACTCGGTTTGGCTCTGTGATCACCCACACTTTCTTCTCGCTCAATACCATTAGTATCCCTCAAGGTCAGAGTTCCAAGGAGCAGGCTTGGGAAGGATGGATTTACGTACCATCCTAAAACTGGAAAAGCGCAATAAGAATCCCAGTTTCCCGTATCTTCCAAGTTATATCTTTGACTGTGGTCTGGGCTCCCTTGCCCCCTACCCCTTTTAAATGGTCATTGCTGCCCTTGCAATAGAAATTCCTTAGATCGCGTGAAAGAAGGCATCCAAATTCAAGTGCCTTTTGACTAATATTCAACCAATAGGTTGAACCATGTGAAATTGCTGATATTTAACCATTTTTTACTTACAAAAATTGAAAATTCCACATGGTTCAGCAAACCACCAATCAGTTACGTCATGCTTTTTTTCTGGGGCTTTGGACCCTGGCGATTCAATGTATGTGTCCCTCAGAGTGAAATTCAGCCCACCCCCACACACTGCCCGCTGTGATAAATGATGACTGGCTCTCAGTTTGACTCGAGTTGCCATTCATCATGTTAAATATATTTCCAGCCACCAGTAACACCCCTCTCCGTGAGTCACTGCCTGAAACCCCTGGGGCGCTCGCTAGCCCCGAAGCCACACTCAGTGAGTTCTCCACACAGGGATAGAAAGTCGGTGAGAAATAACCTATTCTCAGGGCTGAAGAGTCATTTTTCAAGTGGCAGCTTGCCTGAGCATCAGATAAGGATTTAATTTTATGGTGCTTTAAAGGATTTTCTCCAGTTTTTTCAAGATGGCAAAATTCCACAAACTGTAATTGACATTCTGGATTCTGTTCTTCATCCTTCTCTTGCCTGTCTATGGGGGAAACTCTGCATATAGTTTAAACTTGTCAGGGTGCTGCTTTTGTGAGGGCAATTTTTCTGTCTATAGAAAGGGAGCGTTATGTCTGACTGGTCCTTTCCTGATGGGGAGGCAGCCAAAGGTGGCCTCGATTCCACCTCTGGTCTGGAAAATGGGGATGATGATAGCTTACGGGGTCAGAGAGTCTTAGAGAAAAAACTCTCTCTCTCTCTCTCTCGGAATTAGTGGTTTCTGTGTAATTTACTCCATAGTCTTACTTGCCTTAACATTTTAAGTCCCAGCACAACTGCTGAACCAACAGCACCACCACCCCCCCCCGCCACCAAGTTTCCTGGGATCCCATAGCCCTACATTACCACCCCCTCTCGGGGTTGTCCATTTGTTCTACGTTATCATCTGGAAACATGAAATGGTCCCTCCGCAGCCCTGAAAGGCTTGTGCTGTCAGATAGCTCCCGTCCTGCGGCTCAGCACAACATTTTAATTTCTAATTTTGGTGTAACCTCGGGATTTCTTTGAGATTTCACAAAGCCCAGGGCTCTTGAACTCTTTTCCTTGAATGGGAAGAGAATAATGACCTGCTGATGGATCAGCACAAAGTGCTGGAGGGGGAGAGAAGTGAAGGTGGGAACAAGAGGGTGGGGGTGCGGGTGGATGGAGCGGGGAGAGGGAAGGGGAGGTTAGGTCAGACCTGCTGGGATGAGCTCACGTCCAAAAATGCCAGGTGCTCTGTGTGAAGGCTGGGCTCCCTTCAGTATTTCTTCCTTTTAGGCAACTTAGGGGCTCTCTGCCTTTTTCCCAGTCAGGTGACCTAGTCTTGGACGTCACACACTGTCATATCTGCCCTGCTGGAGTCATTACAGCCCAGTCACTAAGTCCAGCCCACATTCAAGGAGGGGGCTCCACCTTAGGAAGGGAGGTGAAGAATGTGTGGCTATTTTAAAGCCACAACAACTAATTTTCTTTGTTGCTCCTGTGTAATGGCTGCTCCTGCTCAGATGGCCAGAGCAGAGAGGAAGGAGGTGGTCAGACCCCTGTCACTTGCGGAAGCTCTGCTTCTCTTTGTCCCCCAGATGCTGTGGTCAGCGGGCAGTGCCCTGGCTCCTCACAGGGACCCAACATGGGCGCCCAATCACGGGGACTCAGATCAGAGCCCAGAGCCAGTCTGGGACGGGACGCAGGGAGGGACCGATCATCCAGAGCTAGGTCACATGCCTGCATCTGAAGACAGGGTCACCCCCTCTTGAACTATATAGACTGAGCATGGGAGAGGAGTGGTCTCCAAGAAACAAGGAAAGAGAGAGAGAAAGGGAGGGGGAAGGAAGAAAGGGGAAGAGGAAGGAGGAGGAGGAAGAGGAGAAGAAAGGAAGGAGGAAAGAAAGGAGAAAGAAAGGGAGAGAGAGGGAGGGAGGAGGAGGGAGGAAGGAAGGAAGGGATTAAAAACAGGATACTATTTATCAGAAAGGTGGGGGATGGCCTTGGGATAGTCTAATCAAACTGATGACACTACCAATTCTCTTCCACCTCAGACACGTAGCCACATGCATCGTGCTAGAGGGATGGAGGAGGGAGCACAGGAAAGAGTAACCAAAGCCTGTTTCTGCCCCTTCCAGAGGGTTCTACCCTTGCTCCCCGACCAGAAAAGTAGAAGCTTGCAGAGCAGTAAAGGGATACCCCATATACATAGCAAACTGAGATCCGTTGGGTCCCAGTGTCAACCCTGGTAGAAGCTGCTGACTTCAGAAACTGTAACCCTGGTTGGAGGGTGATCTGAAAAGAGACCCAGACCTTTGACCAGTTAGAGTGCGGACACCTGGTCCCAGCAGTTTTCTTCCTTCTCTGTGTGACCTTGGCCAAGACACTTGCCCTCATTTCTTCATCAGTGACATGGCAGGGACTGGCCCAGACCATCTCCACGCCCTCACCCCGCTGTCATAGCCTTGAATATCAAGATTTGTCTGGGTCCATTAGAGGGGAATGGAGGGAGGCTTACAGAGGTCGGGAGGTCTTTGCGAATGGGGTGACATTCCCTTTGCAGGCTTGGCGGAAGTATGACACAGACAGAAGTGGCTACATTGAAGCCAATGAGCTCAAGGTAGGATGGGCCTTGGGGAGGGTGCGGGGGGCGTGGAGAGCGGGGCTGGGGCCGGAAGCGTGGCGGTTTATGGAACCTGGGGAAGGAGGAGACCCTGGGTGAGGAACTTGGGCTCTGGTCAGTGTAGGAAGATGCAGGGCTGGCTCAGGGTGGCCATGTGAAATCAGTAGCATGGGGCTGTAGGGCCTCAGAGTCCAACCAAACCCCGCTCCTCTGTACATCGTACCCAGGACAGGCACCCTCAAGGCAACCCCAGCAGTTGGCCTTCTGGCCTGTACTTCTACCCCTATCTCCTCTGGGACCAGCAACCCCCAGGCACCGCTTAGCCCTGTGTCTGGGCTCTCTGAGGAGCCAGAGCCAGAGCTATTGCCTTTCCTGTGGGGTGAGGTTGCCTCCAGGAGCCACCTGCAGGCCCCCAAGGTCACTCCACAAGCGTTGAAGGGTTAGGGAATTATGAGGGATGTAAACTGTATAAATGCACAAACAGCTAAGCGAATGAGGGACTGGCAGAGGCAGGAGCTCTGAAGAGTCCTTTTGTATTCCAGGGATTCCTGTCCGACTTACTGAAGAAGGCCAACCGGCCGCATGACGAACCCAAGCTCCAAGAGTACACCCAAACCATAGTGAGTGAGCAGAGGGTCCCTCCTCCCCAGGGGCACAGGACTTGGGGCCCCAAGCCAGTGGGATTTTGGTTTGCAGGGTCTTTTGTTGGCTGCTTCTTCGGGCCCAGGTGAAGTGACTCCTAGTGGCAGTTGGTAAATGGGACCCTAGCTCATGGCCCCACACAGCCTCTCTCTGAGGTTCTCACTGAGACCAGGGCATCTGTTTCCATGATGACCTCCATAGCACTGGAGAGCATAAGCCTGGAGTGGGCGGGCCTCTGGGGCCGGCGAGGCCTTCTCCCTGAGGCGAGGAGAGAGGAACGGTGACCGAGTCACTTTTGTCTCCAGGTGACCACAGAGGAAGCAGGAGCATCTCCACCCACCTTCCTCCCTCTCCAGGAGAAGGGGATGGCAGAGCCAGGTCCCACGTAAGAAAAGGTCAAAGCAAATAACCCAAACATTTCTTTCTGTCCCCAACAGCTACGGATGTTTGACTTGAATGGCGATGGCAAACTGGGCCTCTCAGAGATGTCCCGGTACGTGCCTGCCCTCGCCCCCAGTGTCCTGTGCTACCATCCCTAAGACCCCGCAGTGGGGCAGGTCAGGTCTCCTGAAGCTCCAAACAAAGCTAGATAGACTCGTGAAGGTCGACACCTCCGTGTGCCTGTCTCCTTTTTAGAACTTTCCCCCAACCCCAGCTCCTTGAGTGCGCAGAGACTGTTTCTGTAACTCTGAGCCCTGCCTCTGCACCCCCTCAGGTGCGAGGCGTCTGCCTCTGCTCTACCTCCTAATCTCTGCTCTCGCGTTTTCTTCCAGACTCTTGCCTGTACAGGAAAACTTCTTACTTAAATTTCAGGTAAAAGAGCCACTTCGCTTTTCTTGGTTCCTCCCTTCCTCTCGTCCCTCTGAGCTTCACCTTCCACCCCCCTGCCCCCCACCACACACACACATGCACACACACACACACGTGCACACACACGTGCACAAACACGGGGCTTTTGCTTCTCCCTTTAATACCTTGGGCCTTCTAGGGCATGAAGCTGACGTCAGAGGAGTTCAACGCCATCTTCACATTTTACGACAAGGTAAGAGGGAGGACGGTGAGGGACGGAAGCGCAGCGGGCCCCATCACCAGGCAGCCACTGGCCAGAATGGCTCCACTTCGTCCTTAGGAATAGATGAGCCATCAGGGGGCAGCTTGGGCCATGTGGTTCCTTCCTGTCCCTTTTGATCCCTCGCAGCATCTTCTGCTGTGTGAGAAGATAAATGTCATCACAATCCGTGGCCGGAGGGACCCAAGGTTTTGGTTCCTTGAAAGTATAGGAGACAATAGCTCACGGGAGAGAGTTCTGTTCCGAGCTGGTGTGATTAGGTTGTTGGAGGAGCCACAGGGGGGAGGGGCTCGTTACCGCTGTCCAGGCGTCAGGTCATGATGCCAGTTGTTTCTCTAGGACATTGGGAATGAGAGGGTACCACCTATCACCACTCCCCTAGATGTCCCCTGCTCAGGTGACTCCAGGGGTCTTCCTTATAACTGAAGGGTTGGTGGTGAGCTTCAGATAGCCCCTGTGTTCATCCTGACATCTTAGTATGGGATGGGACACTCAGGTAGCTAAATGCTTCCTGAACCTCACTTATATTTTCAATGCAAATGAAAACACCAGAAGGAAAGGGTACCAAACGTTTGCCCTGAACTATCTTGTTCCTGCATTGACTGGTGAGGTCAGAAGGGACTTGTTATTTTGCACTGCACCGTCTGAACACCTCCCTTAGCACGGAGTAAAGGGAAGGTTAGAATGAATGGGTGGGAAAGCGAGAGGCACCATCGGCGGTCATGGGGTCCGAGTTCTAGCTCTGCACTGACTCTCCGCGCCCCGCTGCCAGGACGGAAGTGGCTACATTGATGAGAACGAGCTGGATGCCCTCCTGAAGGACCTGTATGAGAAAAACAAGAAGGTGAGTGACCGAGCACAGGGGCCTGGGGTGATGGGGTGCTTCTGAGGGAGGGGCGGAAAGGAGTGCCGTGGAGTGCACTTCACTCCCCTCTGATCGGCCACAACAAAGCCTTGTTATGATTGATTGGTTTGTGTTTCTTTTTATACTTAATCGTGATAAAATACACATAAGAATTTACCATCTTGATCATATGTCAGTGTACAGTTTAGTGCTATCAGACGCAATTATTATGTGTGCAACCACAACCGCCATCCACTGCCGGAACTCTTTTCATCTTGCAAAATTGAAACTCTGTACTCACTACAGGACAACTCCCCAGCCCCTGGCAACCACCATTCTGTCTCTACAAATTTGACAACTCTAGGGACCCCCATTGGTAGAATCATACAGTATTTGTGTTTTTGTTTTTTGGTGTTCTGTTGTGACTGGCTTATTTCACTTAGCATAACATCCTCCAGGTTCATCCGTGTTGTAGAATGTGTCAGAATCCCCTTCCTTGTGAAGGTTGAATAATATTCCACTATGTGTCAATAACCACATTTTGTTTATCCACTCCTCGATGGATGAAACTTGGGTTGCTTCCACCCGTTGGCTGTTGTGAATGATGCTATGACAAGGCAAGGACAGGTTGAACTGCCCCAGTTCGTGGAAGTGTCAGCCACATTGCCAAGACAAAAAAAATGATTTTTTTTTTTAAATAGAAGGAGAGGTTTTGGAGAGCAGGGCCCAGTGGGAGATGAGGGTATTTTGAATCAATTCGCTATAGAAGCTGAAGTTGGGCAAAGAGCTGAAAGGAGCCGCGGAAATGTTTGCTCCCTTCAAAGAAAAGTCAGAGATCGAACTCCTTTACTTTGCCTGGCCTGTTGCCGATTGGACAGACCCGAGGAGTCTCCTTGAGCTCAGCTGCATGCCCTGGGTGGGGGAGGTCAGGCAGGGCAAGAACCAGGGGCCAGCCCTTGCAGCTGTCCTTCACCTTCTAGAAAATGTCTTCCTGTGAGCAAAAGGGTGTGCTGCTTTCTTTAATTAGGAAATGAGCACTCTAATATCTTACATGGCCAGGCTGCCTTGGCTGCCAGGCATGAGCTAAATTTACTGCTCAATTTCAGGGGTAAAAAGATTTATTGCTGCCTGTGAGTCTGTCTCCCTTTCTGATTGCTTTCTGACCTCTTCATCTTTTATCCTAAATATCATCCTTCATTTCCTTCATCCTACCTTTATTTTTTTCTTCTTGATATTACCAACAACTGCTTTTTGAAAGAGAAGAAAACATTTTTCCTAGGAAGAGGAAGAGTACTCACCCGGTGATTGAACATGGCAAACTTTTTCCTGGCACCAAATTGTAGGAGAAAATGAGTTATGCACTTTCATGTGCCCAAGGAAAGTTGGACATCACCACAGAAAAATATCTTTAACTGTAGTCGTATTAATGGGGCAAATTATTCTCCACATGGCCCCGCCTTACATCCATGGCCGGTGGACCCTGAAGGCAGGCATTCATTCTCTGGAGTGACCTGAATTTCCTGGTCATCCTCGACTAGGCTCTTTGTTCATGACCACCAAAGGCAGCTCACCTGGCTGCACAGGTTCACTTGAGATGTGGAAACAAATAAAGAACCAGGTGTCGAAGGTTAGAAAACAAGGATATTCACAAAGCTGTTTACCTAGGAGCCTTCTACCGTAGCCAGCTTCAGACTTGGCACCTGGGGACCCAGAGGACGCAGCTGTGGAGAGAGCTAGCTGCGTGACTGTGAATGACGGCACCCGAGCTGGGGAGGGAACGGTTATTTCTGGGGAACCCGCATGGCAGACGCATGTTCCATTTTGATGATGCATGAGCTGTAATCTGTTTTCTGAGCAGAATAATGGCGGAGGCCCCTGAGGAATAGGCTGATGGGCTCAAACTTCAATATTTCTTAGCACACCTAAGGCAATGGCTACTCATGAAAGGCCTCCCCAGCTTGCGGCAAAGCTTTTAGACATAGGAAGTTAGCAGCCCCGCCCTGGAGGCCACTGACTCTTGATGCCACACTAAACTGGGGAGAGGGGTGTCCCCTCAAGCTGGGAGTCAATATTTGGGGTCCCTTCCTTGGTTCCCAATCGGGCACGCCCCAATGTTATGAGTTAGGTGACATTTCTGGGGACTTCACAACTTTAGAGAAGATGTCCCCCAAATCTAGAGATGTTTGCAAGTGTCTTTGGGTTGCGGGTGGCACAAAACCAGGAGTCGATGACATGAGGGAATGTCCTGAAACAATGCCTAAAAAGACTTACCTTCGAGCACTGAGAAAGAGGTGACCGAGGACAGGTGACCAGGTAAGTAGGGAGACTTCAGGGCTCGGGACTAGGATATTTATGGCTGTGAGTTGGTCTAATCCTTTAGTACATACCTTACTCTTTATGCCTCAGTTTTCTCATTAGCAGATCGGGGATAATGACTCATCAACGCGGAAAGAGAACTGTTTTTTTTTTAAATACCTGTGGACATTTTCAATACAAAAGAAGGAGGAGGAAGGAAAGGGGGGAGGTGGAAGGAAGGAAGGAAGGAAGGAAGGAAGGAAGGAAGGAAGGAAGGAAGGAAGGAAAGGAAAAAAGACAGTTGTTTAAGTGATTTTTTTCACTGTTGGTGGTGACTTTGCTGTATTTCAGACCCATTGGTCATTTGCATCTGAAGCAATCACTATAAAGCAAGTGTGGGCCTGCCTCTGTAATGTTGCTGGTACAGTTCCAGGCCACCACAAAAAAGAAAATATCTCAGTAGAGTCATAGCATTTTTGCTGGTGGAGAGTCTTGCCTTCAATTTGTGGGAAGAAAAAAGCAGCACATCTGGAAGTACAATAAAGCAAAGCGCGATAAAGCAAGGTGTGCCTGTAGTCACCGTAAGGCACACTGAGTGTCGGTGTGCTGTTTAATGTTGGCCTCCATTTTCTGTGAGCCTATGGGCATATGTTCATGGGTCACCTGTCTTAGTGGCCTCTGGAGGCCTCAAGAAGCCCGTGAACCGGAAGTAGGCTGCTGAGCTCTCCTGCTGGAGCAGACAGGAGTTACAGTTCTTTGTTCAAATAGGCGAAGCTTAGGGAAGTGTGGTCCAGGGGGCTGGAGACAAGACCAGGGAGCTTCCCTGGTGTTCTCTTCCTCACCTGCAGGGACACAGGCTGAGTAAATGGAGGCCCCATGAGGTGGAGGAATTTCTAGAAGTTTGTGTAGATAATGGTTGTCATCATAATAGCTACCATGTTTCCGGAGTGCATGCTCTGTGTCGGGTATGAGGCTCGGAGGTATTTACATTCATGCCCTCATCTAATCATCATGACGCCTCAGGGAGGCAAGTACTATTAGTGTACCCATTTTACAGATGAGGAAGCTGAGGCTCAAGTTGAATACTTTCCCCAAAGAGGGTTTTAACCCTCTTTCTGATTCCCAGACCTGTGCTTTGTTTTCCCTCTAAGCCACTTGCACTGCAGTGGGGTGAGAGAAAGTTTCCATCGGGTATGTTCGTGAATGAGTATGTGGGCCATTTGGATGGTGCCACCCACTGGACCTGCTCTTACCCTCTTTCTGTGTCTCCTAGGAAATGAATATCCAAGAGCTCACCAACTATAAAAAGAGTGTCATGTCCTTGGCTGAGGCGGGGAAGCTCTACCGAAAGGACCTGGAGATTGTCCTCTGCGGCGAGCCCCCCATGTAAAGGGGGAACAGGGACTGCTTCTCCACCTCCCCCACACCCTGCCCACGCTGCCCTGACACTTCTACCTAGACCAGGAGATCATGAGCGCTCCTACCTGGCCCCCACCCCTGCAACCTGCACACACCAGCCCGCAGAGCAGGAACGGAGAGATGGAGGATGGGCCGCTGATGGGCCTCCTGGGGGCCCGTCCAACCCAACCCTGACTGGACCAGGCACACCGCTCTGCCTGCAGTGGGGCACCAGCCAACCACATGGAAGGTGGGCAGGGCACGGGTGGAAGTTCCCTGATTTTTTGCTGTGATGCATGAGCTCACTTTGCTGTATGATTTAGGCTTCTACGCCCAACAGAGTGGGCCCTTCTCTCCTGCTCCTCTCTGCCCCTCCCCCATGCCACCACCCACCGCAAACTTCCAAGCTCTATCCACCACTGCTAATGGTGTAGCTGTCTTCTCAGAGTTCCTGTTTGTGGAGGGCACCAACCCTTTCCTTGTCTTCTTGACTCAGCATGCTCCTTTCCTCTTTGGGTTTCTTGTCTTCTTGTTTACCAAAGAAGAGTTTACAGACAATAAAATGAAAATGTTCTGCTGTGGAAGCTCAGCCCATTCTGGTCATGTGGTTAACTTTTCTCTGCAGTTAGCAGCTCTGCTTGACCCATGTACCCACGTGAGTGGGGAAGGTTGTCAGGGCCCCCAACGGGGGCCACTAGAGGTGGCCCATAGTGCCCTGGGACTCTGGGCTTTCACCCCGGTGTCACTTCTTTGCTCCATGTTTGTTTCTCCAGCTCTGAGATTGTGCTAAACAGTTTCTCTTAATCCTGTGAGAGAGGTCCTGTGATTGTCTCCACCGTACAGCCAAGGAAACTGAAGATAATAACAAGCCCCGAGTCTCGTGGCCAGTTGGGGCCAGAGCCAGACCATGAACCCCACAGAGCAGATCCACACTCTTTATACCAGGGACACTGATGGGCCGGGGCAACATTGGAACGAAGCGATCTCCACCAGTCGGGGGGCCCTCCAACCAGGAGCTCTAGACCACCACAAACTTAACTTCTCCTCCTCAATGTTGGTGGGCACTTGACCCACCAACAACTCATCAGGTGTCCCTGGGGTAGGAGCAGCTTAGCCTTCAGGGCCACAGAGCTGTTTGAGACACTAGAACAGAGAGATGACTGATTTGCTAAATGCAGTAAATGACTGCAATAATGCAGTAAATGCAGTCATTTACTGCATTTAACAAAATGCACCCACAACATGCACTTTGATGTTTCCTCATTTAATTCCTCAACAGTCCTATGAGACGTGTGCTATTTGCAGGCGAGTGAATTAAAGTTCAAAGATGTTTAGAAACTTGTTCAAGGTAATACAGCTCTAGGTGGCAGAGCTAGGACTCAAATGCAGGCTGGTCTGACTCCAAAGTCGCCTTTGGCCATGTCCCTCTATTTGATATCCAGGGGCAATAGACTGCTATGGGGTGGATATGCCTGCATCAGATATAAGCCCATTTCTTTTCCCAGCCACACCCCTTTCTGAGAGAAGCCATCCTGTTCATAGCCTGGATGGCGCAGCCCAGAGAGCCACTGCCCGATCTCTGTCCACCTGCCCACAGCCTACTGGGCCAAGAGTGGACATCTGGTCCAAGCCAGGCCAGTGAGAGCCCTCGGACTCTCAGGTTGGGATCCAGGACTGTCAGATGAAATGTGCAGGACTGAAGCTAGGTGATGACACAGCTGAGAGTCAGAGGCGGCACTGTGCCAATCCAAAACCAAGCCTGAGCTGAAGCTGGGAAGGGAGGAAAAACAATCAGTGTAAACAGTGGCACCAAAGCCAGCGGCAGCCAGGCTTCTGTGGGGGAGCTGCAAGTTGCCATGCGTGCGAGAGAGAGATGGGAAATAAAGCCCAAGGACCAGGCAGGAACAGCATGTGTAGGCCCTGGGGCCCAAGAAGGGGTTGGGACTTCGCTCTCTTTTGACCACCACTAAGTCTGTGGTTATTGGTTACAGCAGCAACAGGAAGTAAATACATGGGAAAAACGTAGGCCTGCCCACCCACTAATGTAGAACGTATGTTCCTGTCACATTATAGGGTGTGGGTAAGAGAGTATCTTCCTCAGTGCTTTCGTGAGGGCTGAGACAGTCCCAGGCGCACACACACTTAGCACAGTGCCTGGCACGTGGAGTATTTAAGTGGCAGCTATGGGGACAACACTTACTGTGGTTGCTGCCTCTGCTTCCAGCGGGGCTTCCAGGGCCTGCCCGGGACTCCCAGAGACTTGGCTGGCGCCTAATCTGGGAAGTCCCCTCAGAGAAGATGCTGCCTCCTGCTTTGGGGATGAGTGCTCCAAACCTGGCAGACGCCCCAAGGGAGCAGTTCTGTCTGCCCAGGCCCTAGGGCTCCCCGGCACACCCTGACCCCAGGGCAGGGGCAGGACGGACGCCAAAGAGATGGAGGTCCTGGGCACTGCCCGGAAGCCCGGCTGAGGGTGCTCAGCCCTCCTTGCGCCTGTCCTGTGCCTCATTCAGGGACCACGCTGGGAGAACTCGGCCAGATGCCCCCTTTTGGGTCCCCAGTTCCTCACCTATAGAACGGGAGGCTTGGAAGGAATGGTGTGCAAGTGTCCGAGATCTCACCTCCTGACCTTTCGCTGAAGAGCACGTGTGAATGGCAGACACATAAAGGACGATCAATGTCGTTAACCAGTAGGGAAACGCAAGTGAAAACCACAGTGAGGTACCACTGCACACCAAATATAATTTTGAAACATTTTATTTCCATTTATAAAAGCAGAGTCTACTAAATTGTTGCGGGTTACAGGGAGCTGAGGAAGAGGAGAGGCTTCCTCGCAGAGCCAGAAAACAGAGCATTAAATCAACAGTACCAATGGTTTAAACAAATAACCACAAGGAAATTCCTACATCCCTTCACGGAGTCCTATGTTAATTCATTCTTGTTCCACGGGATCTTGGATTAGCAGTCCGCTTTCACGAAGCCATCTGCTTCTGGACTAAGAAGAGCCCTGGAAACCCTGGCTTGGTCCACGGGTATAGTCTCAGAGTTGCTTAAGTGACGTCAGTTCAGAAGCCTGCACTCAAGAGTCCATCCTTTAAAGTATGGATGGTTTGAGGTACCGGGCGGAGTCATTTACTATGCGCTCCAAGACTGTCCTTTTTCACCGAAGATGCTGCAGCCGGCATCTCAGAGCTGGGTCTCAGGCAGTAAACAAAAGCAGATGGCAGGGACTTCACAGCTGTGATTAATTATCACCCCCACCAATAATACCAGGATGGAGGACACAGACATCTCTATTGGGATATAGTATAGAACTGTTTCCTGAGACCGTAGGTGAGTGTTTCCCAGAGGGTGAAAACATATGGGCAGTAGGGGAGTGACAGGTCGCAAGGGAGTTCCCATAAAACATGCAATTTCAAAAATACATTAACATTTCGTCCCTGTAAGCTTAACCTCAGGAAGGCTGAACATGTCTTTTCTGACAACTCTTCTCATGCAAATCTTACAATAGAAACAATCAAACAAACCTAATTATTCCTACCATCTCTCTTTTAATAAGGTGCAAAACAAATCTCTATTGTGATTTCCCAGGGCTCCCCCGGGAAATCCCAGAGGTCGTTGTAGGTGTAAAAGATATCCTAAAAGTTCCCTTTCATTTTTTTCTATATTTATTAAATTATTTGGGAAGGCAAAATCTAAAGAGTTGTCAGAAGAGATCTGGACACTTGATTAATATATGATCAATATATTAATATAGGTGCCTGATAAACAAAGCTTGATTACTCATTGAATTAACAGTTATTCCTGTTTAAACATTTCAAACAGGCCCAAGAGCACTGAAGACATATGGCCACATAAAAACCTACACACCAGTGTTCACAGCGGCATAATTCATAATAGCCAAAAAGCAGAAAGAACCCAGCCACCCACCAACTGCCGAATGGATGAACAAAATGTGGTGCATCCACACGGTGGGATATGATTAACTCATAAAACGCAACGAAGCACTGACACGTGCTACAACCTGGACGAACCTCAAAAACATGATGCTAAGTAAAAAAGGCCACCCGCGAGAGAGCACATATTGCACAATTCCATTTACATGAAATGTCCAGGGTAGGCCAATGCATTGATACTGAAAGTAGACAAATGGTTGCCGGGAGCTGCAGGCGGGGAGACAGTAATGAGAAATGACTGCTAATAGGTACGGGGTTTCATTTTGAAAATATTCTGGAATTAGGCTGAATTAGATAGTGGTGGTAGTTGCACAACCAATTAATATACTAAAACCCACTGACCTATACTCTCAAAAAGGTAAACAATATCTTAATTTTGTTTTTTTTAAAAAAACCTATGTAGGCTTGGACTGTGAAATAATTAAAATAAGCAGAGAAATACAAACGTAGCTTCTTCATAAGTGAGGAGTTTTTGTTCATCGTGTTTTAACATAATCTATTCTAGGACATGACACATTCAACATAAAGCACCGAAACCTTTTCTGGTAAGACACAGAACCTCTGTCATCTAGAATAACCTTCCATATTATAGGCAATGGTATTAATCAGTAAACCAAGGAGGCAAGCCCATAAAACCCAAGCAACCTTTGCTAAAATATAATACATTTCACAGTTTCTTTCCAGGTGCAGGTATCATAAAATAATACAAATACAATTCACTTGCCCAACTTTGTCCTTGAAGCACCCTTTCACATTGTGAAACAAACTGATACATTACTGTAGGAAAGATAGTCTGCAGGGTCAAAACTATTTTCATAATAATGCTAGCATGTTATTCCTGTTCACATGCAATGTTTTCCTCGTTGTTATTTTCAAATGCATCAATAAGTATTTTTTAACCATCTCCATTTCTAACATGGTAAATATCGACGGTTTTAATCCACATAAACAAAAGCTCTTTGGGTAATCTCATTTAAGTTTTAAGAACATAGTGGGGATGATCATATGTTAAAGACGTGGTGCGAATAGGAACAGAATGAGAAACAGCATAACACCTCCGCCCCCACCCCCTTCACTGCGGCACCTTGTGGGGCAGAAGATCCGGTCCCTCTCTACCAATGGAAGATGAAAAGCAGCAGCACAAAGCTGGTGAAACGGAAATAGCAGAAAACATATACGATGCTGCTGCTGCTGACGGCAGTTAATTTAACAAAGAGCGACCCAACTGGTAACCGGCAATCCCCTTATGGACAAGGGGTATTCAGGCAACAGCCATTGGCCCTGGCTTGCCAATGAGAGGAGTAAAGAAAAGTGAAACGGACAGGTGGAAAACAGGAGAGCCCGTGACTGCACCCGTGTTAGAGAAGGCCGAGTCGCTAACAGGTGGCCTACTTCAAGTGAGTGACAGCAGCAGTTGAAGTGAAACAGACTGCAAAGAAAACATCTAAGAAGAGACCAAGCGCGAGTTTGCTTATTGAAAATGCACAATGCAGTTCTTTCACATGAAAGGTTAATGGGACTTGAGGACAATGATCTGCTGTGAACTGAGGACTGTGCTCACACTTACCTCAGTATTGGAGGGTCCCACACATCCACCAAGAAAAATACTTACGGGCTCCCCAACCCAGCTTCAGCTGCCCCGGACAAAGCTGGCACCATGTGGAGACCCTCTCCCAGGCTCCCAGCGCCATGGTCTTCCTGGAGATGCTCCAACCTGGAGGATCTTTCCAGCAAATCCACGCACAGTGAGAAGCACGCAGGAGTTGGCCTCAGAGGGAGCAGCTCCCAGGGCAGGGAAGGCAGGAGGGTCCGGGAAGGTAGCACAGAGGCCATGCAAGTACACTGACTGCACAGAGACCACCTACACTGACCTAGTTTGCTCAGCTGCAGGGATAAGGGTGGGAGTGCTGGCCAAGCGGGAAAGATCATACCTAAGGGAGAAACTGGCAGAAAGTGACAGAGGTGGTTGGTGGGACCAACCATGGTGTCACCCTTGTGAGTGGACATGTTTAAGGTGCATGAGCTGTAGTGCCACGGCACTTGTCGGGGGGCGGGGTGAAGAAGGACCCCAGTGTTGACACAGACCCCAGACTGGGGGGCCAGAAGCTGAGAAAGTAAAGCTCTGCAAAAGGCACGGAGAGCAACCCACTGGGCGGGGCTGCGGGCCCAGATCGGCCGGATCCCGCGGATATGTACCGACGGGCATGTGCTCCGTCCTGTTAAACCAGCAGCAGAAGTGTCGGCGACCTACACCGCCGCAGGCCCCTGCCCCGACTGGGAGCTTGCGACTCGTCAAACAAAACACACCCCACCCTCACTCCGCCTGGTTAAGACGCTTGCCATCGCTTGACAACTACTGTCTGGAGCGTGAGCCCCAGGCTGTGCGTTACGCCACGCTCACGCTGCGGGGTCCCGCAGCGCAGAACCACCGCAGGCCCACCCCTGCCCCGCGAGGCCCGCAGGGCGATGATGCGGCTCGGCACCCCGCGGGGCAAGCCGCCACGGACCGACACAGGTGACCGTGCCTTGCTGCGTTCCAAACAAGATGCCTCAGCTCTCATCCTATTCGTCGTGGTGATTTTAAGATGGTCCCCGTTCCGTCCTCTCTGTACCTCCCCTCCACCCCCCCACCCCCAGCCCCGGTCTTTTTTCACAACTTTCTCTCCAGGGAGCTGTCCCCTCTTCCCTCGCTGCGCTCAGTCATATTCCAGAGCTACACTCTGGTCTGCAGCTGCCCCCTTGCAGGACCAGCCAGGGAAACGATGTGTAGGGCCCAGCGCCAAAGGAGAACGTGGGGCCCCCTCCTTCAAACAGGTCAAGAACCTCAGAGCATCGATCCCGGGGCAGGGCATGCGGCGCACAGGTTGCCCGCCCCGAGGCCGGCCCACCCTTCTGGGCCCTGGGGAGCCTGTGGCCGCCCGGCTTGTGGTGAGCAGGGGGTGGGCTGTCATGCCTAACTGCTCCCAACATTACCCAGAATCTCACCAATTCCCTTGAAGAGGGACTGCGAAAATTTCTCAGAGCAGAAATTGCCATTAGAACTTAAAGGTTAAGGAACAACAAAGTTTCCTTAACGTTAATTTTAAAAGCCAAAGTGAAGTTTTGAGGAGTCCTTCCTGAACACAAAACTATATCCTAAATCACAAAACTGGTGCTGCAGGTCCCTGCTTCAAGGCAGGTGTGGACAGGTCAGTGTGTCCCCCCAGGGAATACTGTCGGTACCCAGAGTCTCAGTCCAGAGGAGAGGGTCCTCATCTCCCAGCTAAGGAGCCCCAAATCCTGAGGAAGGAGAGTTGCTACTCAGGACTCCCTTTCCAGTGTCACTTTTCTTGGCCACTGGTTTCCTGAAAATCACTGAAGTCAGGAGACACTCCTCAGAAGACAGGCTACTTCATCACTGACTAGGCAGCGGACACAGCTGTGTTAATTAGGAAGGAGCTTAAGAGCCACCGCAAAAATACAAAGGGCGAAAGAAACGGTCCCCAAAAGGCAGGGAGGCCACAAGTTCTGAAGAAAATTTGATAGAGCAGAAGTTAACTAATACCGCTGAGCATCCCTTAACTAAGGAGACAAGTTGGTGGGTAAATCCCCTACTTCCTGGGGCCGTGGACCATGGCTCACTCCACCTCACTTCGCAGCTGATGAGTGACGAGTCAGAAAGCAGTTGAACCCCAGGAAAAGGGAAGTACAAAGTCTGACGAGTCAGGTCATGAGCAGCCCCAGGCCACACATCGTCCACAGTGGATCAAAGGAGGCCGCCTCCTCCTCTTCCGCTCGGAGCGTGGAGGCATCATTGTGCCAGGGCGGGGGGCAACGAGGAAGGCGCGCAGCCTGTGCTCCACTGAAGAATCAGGAGGAACCTCACACGAGCCTTCAGAAGGCCATGCGCAGCAAGCCGTGGTTCTGCAACACGGATGAAGTCAGAAGAAAAAGACTGGGTTGAAGAAGATGCAGCCTTCCAGTCTCAGGAGGGACGATGTGTCTGCCCAGCTGGCAAGTGTTGGAAGGATAAGAAAAGCAAGGCAATGAGGAAGATGGCGCTCCCTGCATTCTGTTAGCACTCGCCTGGAAAACAAACGGCAGACCCATGCAGGCCCTCGTGACGGCCGTCAGCAGCAGGCCATGTTCAAGCGCAGGGAGACAGCAGCCCAACAGGAAGGAGAAAGAGCAGAAGCTGCTTGAGGAAGTGAAAACAAGCAGGTAGAAAATCCAAGACCTGAAGAAAAAAATTAGAAAAACAAGAAAGGCCATACAAAACATACATTTGTCTTCTAAACAGGAAAGCCACGAACTCTTGTTCACGGCGCAGGATGTTAAAAGAGCTCTTGCCACAGAGAAGGTGGGAATTGTCAACTTGAGACAAGCTTTAGGACAAACACATCAAAAAAGAGAGCCTCTTTCAACAACTGCATCCCTCAAAACATCTCCAAGAGGTAAACATTCACGAGAAACTTCCTGGAAGATGCTCTCAGCGACCAGCATTCCCTCTGGCTCACCCACCAAAATAAGGTGGAATCTTGCTCCCAGCACCAGTAAGAAGCCAACCCCTGGAGTCGTTCTCTTCTTGCTGCAGGAGCCTGGCCTGGACGGGAAGCCCCAAACCAGTTCCTTGGGGCCATCTCAGGCCTCAAGTGCAGTGCCTGCCTCCCAAGTCGTTCACCTGGGTAGGTGCAAGAAACTCTTCTCTTCTAAAGAGCTGGACATCACAGGCCACTTGTCATTTCCTTGATTTCCATGTTCACACCAAGATGAAGGTGCTCAGCCCACAGGGAAGACCAGCGCCCTTCCTGGGAGGACCTTCCGTGGCCCTCGCCCTGTCCATCCACCTAATGGTTCCCTGTAGATCTACTAAGAAAATACAATCTGTGTTCTCCCCAAGAAAGAACTTCCCTCTTCCCAAGAGGGTATATGCAGACAACAATCTGAGGCTTGGGGTTTCAAAGAACTGTCTGACCACTATAAGGACACTGCGGGCACTGCTTCTTCCCACCGCCACCGATGTGCCAACCGGTAAGGTCCCCCTCGTCCCTCACTGAAGGAGTTCCTTGTGCCTTGGAGGATGGTCCTAGACCATGTCCCCAGCTCCTCTGAGGCGTCTCCTGTGCTTCGCTAAAACCCTTTACTTTAGCAGGTAAGCGCAGAAGAGCCACTGGGTCATAGTGTCAAGAAGAAACCAACTGGGTTCCTACAAAGATGGCCAACCTAGGGCCAATCCTGTCATCATCTTCCTCAGCAGACCTCCCTGGCTCTTGCAAGTGAGAATTATCAGGCTGGTCCCTGCAGTGAAGACTGGCCACACTCCAGCACTGGCTCCGCTGCCCGTATAGCAAATGGACAGACTCCACACTCTTACGACAACTTGCACCACAATACCTGGTGCCATTTGTCTAGCTTGGAGGAATGTATTCTTGGAGGTGCCATTTGCAAATACCTCCAAACCTGACACCCCAGTTCCTGGCTATATCATGCAGCCCTCAACATCCCAGTGCTGCTGTTTAGCCTCCCATGATAATAGCCACGTTGGCTCTGCAGAGAACCACCTCTAATGCTTTATAATAACCAACACCACTGTCATGGTGCACGTGTCTTACCCAATTCTAAATGCTGCAGCACAGCAATGGCGTCACGAGGTGCTGTCACCAAGCTCACAGGGCCAGACATGCAGGCGGCAGTACAGGTCCACGACTGTAAGGGGGACTGCGATGGCCACACTCAATGCTATTGACACACACCTCCCGGCACACCAGACTTCACACTGATTCTTATCCCCAGGGCCATTGACGAGATCCCCAAATGCCACAGAGCATAGGACCAACTCAAGGCAAGAACCGGAACGGGTTCCCTTGGTCTAAGGCAATCCACACCCAGAGGCACTCCTTGTTGTCCCCACAGCATTTCCAAAGCTGGCTGCCTGGTACCAGGCAGCACAGGCCCAACAGGGATGGGCTATCATGCCAGTAAACCCATGGCTGAAGGGCCGCCCAGAAGCCAGCTCCGTGAGCATTCAGACAAAAAGCTTCCGAAGTCTGGATGAAACTTCATCGCTCATGAGTAATGACACATCCTGGAGTCATTTGGAATTCCTGGTAAGATGTTAGAGTAGGTACAGAAGGAGTGAAGAGGAGAGCCAAAGAGCCTGGTTCGTCTACGGAGGACAACAAAGTCAAAAGCACTCATTATGTCCAGGATACCTCTGCACGAGGGTACCAAAAGTAGGGTGCTTTCAGAGCATCTGCCAAAAAGTGGGGACCTCCAATGCTTCTGGTTCTTCTTTCATGTCAGTTTCCTACTGGGGCTTCCCCTGAGTGAAGAACTACTGGGTCTAAGGTTTGTAGTTAAAACAAAAGAAAAAAGTATTTACCACAAAAGAGGAAAACTTCAAGGCCTTGCTCCCCACAGAATAAACTGTTACGTTTTAACTATAGCCTGGGTTTTAATTAATAGCAAAGGACTGAGTAATCGATATTGCATTTAATGCTTGAAGAACCCTTTAAGTTTGAGTAAAAAGAAATACAATGAAAACTGAGCTCCAGTTGGTCCAGCTGCCCAGCAGATTGAGGGACCAGTCAGGTAAAGGAAACAGGGCTGGGGTTTGGAGTCAATAGTCCATCGACTTAGAAAAGCAAGTCATGATTTCACTGGACCCTCCAGACGGTGCGGTGCATGGAGGTAGGCGGAGACCACTGCTCAGAAAAGCAAAGCATTCTTCCTGAATTTACAACAGCCACTTACTGCGGGCTCTCCTCACAGGGGATTTAGCAAAGCAGTGACTCAGCCAGAGGCAATTCTGTCCCCCTAGCCACTCCCTGAGGACATTTGGCAATGTCTGGAGGCATTTTTGATTGTCAGAGCTTGGATGCTGCTAATCAGCCTACAATACACAGACCCCTCAGGACAAAGATTTATCCGTCCCCAAATGTCAATAGTGCTAAGGCTGGAAACCAGTCAAGACTAAAGTATTTGAATAAAGATTTATAAAAAAAAAAAAAAAGAAGAAAGCATTTGAAACCCCCTAGGCATCCAACTCTCCCGACCCCTCTGATCGTCTAAGTTGGTCTGTAGACTCTTCCTTTAGGGAAAAAGTATTTATACACAAATGCACAGACACAAAGCAGTTTGGGGCACTGGGGTGAGTCAACAATTCCTGATGCCCATTCATGAGCTCCCCCAATACCAGGCACCCAAGGATATTGAATACCCTTTTTAGAGAGTATTCCAATTTTTTTAATCCTTATAAGTAAAAGAAACCCCTCTCAAAAGAAGCTTTGGCACATTTTACCTTATTTGAACCTCACAGCCATCCAGTCGGGTTGGGACTCTTATGATCACCATAGGACAGAGGACACTGGGGTACAGATAACTTTTCCAAGGTGACATGGCCAGCAAGTGGCAGAGCCACAGGCATGGCCCAGGGCACGCCAGGGTCACACTCTCCTCCTCGGCCGCCCTCCCTTCTCTGGGAGACGAAGTCAGCAGAAGTGCCTGGCCAGCCCTATCAGCCAGCCCTCACCAGGGCAGAGGTGTGAACGTGGACACCTGGCATCGAGCAGAGGCCACTCCCTTCACAGGTCCTGAATTTTCAGGGAAGGGGACCCTGCCCTGACCCTCCCGCTCGGGTGGGCTCCTGGCTCCCAGCTCCAGGCGGGAAGCCTCACAGTCTCGGTCAGCTCCTTTTCACCTCCAACCACGCTCACCTGTGGCCATGACCAGTCACACCAGTAGCTGATTCACGGAATGAGCAAGTCAGCTCCGCAGCCCATCACCTGTGCATCCAACCTGCCCACTCAGAGGACCCACCAGGCCCCTCTCTGTGCTCCTCCGAGGCCAGCAGCCAACCAGTAGCTGGAAATTAATGAGTGACGGCGAGTCCCTGAGGTTTCCTTATGTCTCCTCCATCAAAACTCTCTCTGCTTTTGTTTCATTGCATGAGGCTGCTCGCGGACCCAGCAGGACTGATGCCTGGGCTCGGACACCCATGGCCCAGGGCTCATCATCTGTCCTCATTTCCGGGTGGTCGCCCTTTAGTTTGATCACAGGGTTCCTGCTGAAAGCAACCCAGCACAGCACCTTCACATCCCTGGAAGCCTGTGACAATCAAGAAATGGTGTTCAAGCCGATTGTGTTCAGGGGCACAATTTTCTTATTTTGCAGATACACCTATAAAGTCTAAACGTTTTGTTTCAAAAAACAATAAATGGATGTCACTCATTTCCATATGTGCACCAGTTTTTTCAAATGAGCAAACACTATTTTAAAACTAAGCTCCCCTCTCCACCACCCTGCTATTCCAGTCACCTGACCCTCAGAACACCCCTTCTCTGGATATTTCTTACTGAAATGGGACACCTGTGGAGCCAGAATCGACGGGTCATACTGTCTGGTATGTCTTGACAACTTAGACAAGGCCTCACACTGCCCACTTCTGGGCCCTGTCGGGGCTCATCTCTTAAAGGGCCTCAGCTCCTTTCCTTGACTGGTTATGTCATCCCACCAGTCGTGCATGGGTGGCTTTTGGGGAAAAAGAGGGGAAGTGCCCAACTTAAGATCTGTCCCCAGGGCAGGAGGTTCATTTCTGTGACTCTGGCCCACCAAGGGCAATGTGTACAGCACAAAGCACGGGTGGTCAGTGCGGCGGCGCCACGGCCCACAGCGATCTGGGGCATGCTCTGCACGCTGGGACAGGCTGAAAGGGGTGACCCTGCTGTTTGGTGGAGGAGGGACAGGGAAGCAGGCCCAGAGAGGGTAAGCGAATGTCTCGAGGTCACACAGTCAGCGGGGAGGTAGGGACTAAACCTGCGCCCTTGGCCAGGGTGCCTTTGCAAGCTGGTGGCATCATCACGGCCTTCTTACTCCTCACTCCACAGAGAGCAGGCCGTGAATACTGGTCTCCTTCCCCCACCGCCCAGCCCAGAGACCAGCCAGCCAGCTGCCCTAGGCTGTGAGCTGCTGCATTTCCACTTGTGGGCATCTTGCCACTAGGGTCAGCATCTCTGGTCATGAGAGAGGATTAAGGCACTAGAGGTAGTAATCTAGGTGGGGCCAGGGCGCCCCCTGCTGTCTAATTGCTTAGCAACTCAAACGCTAGGTCTGACTCAGATTTCTCGTGGTCCCTGCCCAGGAAAGCTGGGGGTTAAGTTCAGGGCATGCCCCTCCTGGCAGGTTTCTCCTTTTGCTCTACACTCAGGACCCCTGTGGATGGGACAATCATGCCCACCACGTACAAGACTCTCTTGCTGCATCCCAGAATGTGTCCACTCATGTAGAACTAAGTACCAAGGACGTGGATCAGAGGGGCCTTTGACGGTGGACATGGTGAGCTTTGAAGAGGAAACAGAGCTACACAGATGCGAAAAGGAAAGGCATTTCTAGGGGGAGGGAAAAGACACAGCCAGTGTCCCTCCTCGCTTGTCCCTTGTCCCAGCTGCTTCCTCTTCTTCCCTCACTCCTTCCCCCCAGCTCACCGTGGGTCACAGTGGCGGTTTACCCGTGAGCCCACCCCTCTCCAGGCTGCAGTTTCCCTCTCCGGCTGGCTCCGTGTCTGGCACGGTCCCTGCGACTCTCCCGGCCCTCATGCACTGACCCTGCCAGTGAGCACCTGGTTACCTAAATCCTGCACAAACCTGTCCACAGTCTGGGCTCTTGAGAATTCACTATGTAGGGAATATTTCTTATGCAGGGAATTCAGCAAAGCCCCAGGGGTGTCCAACCTTTTGGCATCTCCGTACCACACTGGAAGAAGAAGGGGTGTCTTGGGCCACACATTTAATACACTGAGACACATAATCACCAAAAAATCTCATAATGTTTTAAGTCAATTTACAATTTTTGTGTTGGGCTACATTCACAGCCATCCTGGGCTGCATGCGGCCCGTGGGCTGCGGGTTGGACACCCCTGGTCTAAATGATCCCTTGCTCCTATGAAAGAGAAATCATCCCAAGCGAGGAGAAAACAAAGGTGCACAGGAGTCATGCTGAGAGAGGTTCAGAGGAAGGAGCAAGTTCGCTCTAGACTGTTAGAGCAAAAGGAGGTGGGGCAGAAAGGTCACGAATCCCTTGGACACTGGCACCAGACTTGCATGTGCGAGATGGAGAGGAGGAGTGAAGGGCAGAGGCTTGGAGAAGGAAGGATCAGGACGAGTCTGTGGGACAGTGCAAGGGGGAATGTTTCCCAGTAGACAGCTGGAGGCCACTCAAGGTTGGCAGCAGGAAAGGGACATCAGAAAAGGTGTGTTAATCAAGATTCCCAGGACAAAGGTTGCCCTCATGTCTCTGCATCGGCTGTGATCAACCGGCATGCCAGCCAGGGAGGGTGGGCGCAGACCTGGCACCAGGCTCCCGTGTGAGCCCCTGGGTTCAGCCCCAGGATCCTCCATGCTGGGGGCGCTGCCCGCAGGGCTCTCCTCAATTCTTCTGCTCCGAAATCCTCCTGCCTGGGTGCCTGGGGACAAACTCGGGCTCCAGCTGAGCTGCGATAGGGCACAATGTAGGCCCACGCGACGTGGTCTTCACCCTGAATCTACCACGTAACCACTAAGTCACCTTAAAAACCCCTTTCTTCTCAGCCTCCAAGTCCTTCTGACGGACACCCTAGACTCTCAAAGTCAACAAGAGACCTTTTACATTCCGAGGGTTCACTCTGTGGGCTTTTGTGTAAGATGTCATTCGAAACTGAAACTCAAGGCATGTCAGGCAAGGCCCTGGGCTGCGCCCTGGGTGCCCACCCAGCCCCGGCGGGCACTGACGCTGGCGCCCAGGCGCCGGCCTCTGGCTCCGCTGGCTCGGCTGCTCCTCCAAACCTCCCTGCGCTCCCGGACCCTTCCTGACCCCACGCCAACCTGGAATTTTTCAGCTCATTCGGGCTGCTACCAGGACTCTGGGACTGAGGCCATTATGGAAATGTCTTCAGCGTAAGGGCAGAGAGGAGTCCAGACCTGGTGGAGTGGGTCCTGGGGGCGCGGGGGAGCCTCTTCCCCGGGGCGGCAGCAGCAGCAGCAGCAGCAGCAGCAGCAGCAGCATCTTCATTTTTCTTCAGCTTGAGTCTGAATGTGCAGGAACAAGACGGCCACCAGGGGACAGCAGAAGTCAAAGGCTTTAACTGAAAACAGCTGATTTGTCTAAATTCTCTGCCCACCAGGTGGAGCACTGGTTCCCAACCTTGGTTGCACGTTGGATTCACCAGAGCAGCTTTCAACAACACTGGCGCCAGGTTTCCAACTCCATAAATTAATTAAATAGGTCTGGGGTGCAACCCTAGCATCATACTTTTTAGTGTCCCCAGAGGAACTTTAAGTTTTAAGATGGGGAAAGAGCTAGGGGGGGAGGAGGAGCAACCTCTCAACCCATTCTAGTGGTCAGCGAGGGCGGCCGGCCACGGGGCCAGGCCTCCGTAACAATGCAGAGCGTGGACCACAAACCCCCGGCCCCTCCAGCACCTGGGACTGTTAGAAATGCAAAATCTCAGCGCCCATCCAAACCTGAATCAGAATCTGCATTTTTTTAAACAAGATCTCCAGGGGATTCATGCAGATTAGGAGTCTGAGGAATGCTGGTCCTAGTAACCAGAGGGGCCCCTGGGGGGTTTCTAGTCCAATGCCATGCCTACGGTTTATAGACGCAGGGACTGAAGCCCAAAGGGAAGAGTCCATGTGTTCCAGGCCATCAGCCGTGCACTGGGTGGGCAGCACAAACCTCAAGACCCTGACCCCAGCCCACAGCCCCCTGCTCCTCCAGCCCCGAGCCGGGCCTGGGCACCGGGTGGCAATAAGTGGTGGCAGGAGTTTGGTGGGTTTTGGAGCTTCCCAATAGCTCTCAGCACATGGACTGCGGTGATCGCAGAAATGGCTAAGATACCATCACTTGCTCAAGGTGCTTCCATCCTCATCTATAACTCAGGACACAGACACGACACAAGCCAAGTACAACCTCTCACCTTGGGTCAGGCTGTGGGATGGTCTCTAAGTCTAGAAAAACAGAAGGGAGAAAGATTAGTGCAGATCCATAACCTGGAAAGACCTCCTGCAGGCTGGGGACGGTTGGATTTTAGTGGTTGGTAGACAGAGGGGCAGGATTTCAGGCCAGAAGACCAAGATGAATGAACGGTATTAATGGGGCAGGAAAGGGACCAGTGACCAGGGCACCAGGTGAAGTTCCCACAGCAGGCAAGAGATAAAGCTGGGTTAGGATGGCAGCTCCAAGCACAGAAACGATCGTGAAGGCAAACAGACAGAGGACTGAGCGGTAGAGCTGATTCAGTCCCTGGGCTGAAGGCTACAGGACGCCATGGAAGGTGCTTGAGCCAGGAGAAGAGAGCTGGCCTTGGAAAGACCTTCTGGGTTGTACTGAACATAGCGCAGTGGAGGCTAGGGCTATGGGAATCCTCATGCTGGGAGCTCACTTGATGTGGTTCAAGGTTTGTGCATCTCAGAGTCACCAGTATTTGGCAGGGCCTTGGCCCTTAGAAAGCGTTCTGCAGGTGACCGTCTTCAGTAGGAGGCCAGCCTTTAACTAAAGGGCTATTTAATACTCAAGATCCAGATGAGACTAGGAACTGTAAGTCAGGCTTTTGTGACCTTGAGCTCGTTACATCATAGAGTGGGGACGATAACAGAAACCTCCTCATAAGGCTACAGTGAGAACTGTCTGTGATGACACACACTGCATGCCTGGCACCTAGCTGGTCCTCGACAGCACGATGACTCCATATTATGTAAAATTTGCTCTTCCCGGGGCCTCGGTGCTTTGCATGCCTCAGTACCCTCTGCGGCCCCTTGAGGTGCTCCTGCAATGTCTTCTTGCCCATAATTAATGGTAACATTTGTTGAGTATATTTTAAAGCCATTATATGAGCTCATTTAATCCTACCATAATCTGTTGAGATAGGTTTTATTCATGCCTCAATTTAAAGGGGAAGAAACTCAAGGACAGAGCTCCTACGTGCACATTACAGGGTTTAAACTAGGTTATTGCATCAAGCAGCCCTCTCTAACCACGCTTTCATAAGGCCTCCGTTGTGGGGCTGCCCAGGACCCCCTCCATGACCCTCGAGCCACACTTCCTCCCTCATAACCCCTCCTCTGACCGTGGTGGGGACAACCTCTATTCCTTGCTTTAAGCCTTCATCTTACCCTTTGATTGACAGACCCACATTCCCAGAGGCCAGTGGGATATACTTACATGGATGCCTTTCCCTGAAACCCAGCCAGCCCCAAGCTCCCACCCCCTTCCTCTAGCCTGGGCCTCGGGTAGCTCATCGCGACTGTCTCCATCTCAGCACTAAGTTCATTCTCTCTAGAGGTCTCGTCCACCGTGACGGAGCTGGCCCCCTGCTCCTGACCCTGGATCCTGGCGAGCAGGGATCTCTTCTCAGGGAGCGTCTCACAGACCTGAGCACAGTGGCTATGGGACTTACCTAGCTCTCCTCCCAGCAGCCCTGTTTGGCTCCCGGTACGACTGTTCATCTGATCTCTAAGCTCTGAAACTTTCCCCTTGACTGTCGTTCCCCCCATGGTCCTCTCTGCTCAGAACTGCCTCCCAACTGCCTCTTAGATTCTTCACTTCCCCCACATTCCAACAGACCAACTGCTCCTCGGCCCTGGGTTTTCTGGAAGAGGGATATTTGGCCAGTAATTTTTTAGACTGTCCCTCCATGTGGTTTTTATCTACTAGTTCTTCATAAATGAATCCAGACGATACACTGGGGGCAAGAATACCACGAAAGTGACGTTCTGTCCTCGGAACGTCATGTCAATATGTATTGTCACTGAGGGGATTAACTTTGCTGACTTGGAAAAGGTGGTTATCTGGCAAGTTTCTCCACCAAATTGCAATTCTTCCCCTGACTGATTCTAAGCTGTCACTATTATTACTCTGCTGTTCGCCAAATGGTGATTCTCCTACCTCTCAATATACAGATATACATAGATATACTATATATATAACATGCATACACATATATACACATAACCAATTATTTCTATCAGAACGGACTCATAGATATTTTATTCTGAGTTATAATCCATTACTGTCTATATAAATATATATCTCTTTATATCTATATATCTATATCTCTATATCTCTATATTTATTTATTTATTTGCCAAAAGGATTCCAGATTTGGCCACTGGGAGCACTTTCAAGCTAGCTCTCATGTCCTTCTGACAGCCTTCACCATTTCTGAGCACTTCTAACTTCCTGCCACTGCAGCCACCAGGAGCTCATCCTGACACCTTTGATTCCAACACAACGCCAAGGATTCACTCTGGCCCTCCTCCTTTCCTCACTCGTAAACTCCTTCCTCCCCCTGGAGTGCCCTGCCTCTTCCACGATGTACTTACTTACATGCTTGGTCCTACAATACAGTACATTAAACCATTCCCCTGTGAAAAACAAACTAACTAAAGTACAACCTCTATGTGTAGATTTTTTCTTTTTGGTTCCCAGGCTTAAGTTATCTGATAGAAACACTGTCCCTACCAATTACGTGCCTGAGCTGTTTCCTCCCTACCCGCTTCCGCGCGGTTATATTATTTGTTTGGCAAACAGCGAGGTTCACGTGTAACTTTTATATTCCGTTTCAGATTATCCCCACATCCTGGTTGATTCCAATTATTTATTTTAGAGGCAGATGGCATGGCTATGTTTCCAAAAGTCAGAACAATACGAAAAGATACACAAAGAGAGGTGTCACCCTGCCCTCTCCCCTCTACCCCATTCCTATTCACCCATTTTTCCACCTTGGTGACTAATTTTATGATTTCCGGCTTATCCCTCCTCTATTTCTTTTTGCACAAATGAGCAGAGACATGCATATTTTTATAATATTTTCTTGTTTATGTGTACACTATAGATCGTCTGCCCTTTGAGGTTTTCACTTAACAGTGTGTCCTGCAATTCACACATAACTTCACAGAAAGCTTCCTTGTTCTTTATTACAATGGGCAGCCTCATGCTGCATGATGGTGGAGTTCACGACACTGCCCCTCCCTGGGGGGTTCCCATTTCTTACTCACGCCCCTGCAGAATCCCCAGGATCCTGTACATAAAGTCAGGACGTCATGTCTGAGCTAAGTGTGAAGAGAGAAAGGAGATGGTAACAAAGTTCCTGGGGAAGGAGAGAGGGCAGGGACTGCCCCCACTCCACATTCCCTGGTGCCTGCTTTGTCCCTCGGCTCCTCACTCCCTGCCCACCACAGTCCTGGGGGGGTGCCGATGTCTGGCTCCTACAATAGCCCCTCCACGTGTTGCACCTGTCTCTTCTCACAGGTCCTCCCCTCTCTGACCTTGGCCACGTCCCCCATAATTCTCATCACTCACCCAACCTCACACATCCAAACCCAACACTGAACGCTAGATCTACAAGTCCTATGTAGGCCCGTCTCCAATCTGCACATTTCAGAAACCAGTAAGCTAAAACTAGTTCTTGTGTACCTGCTGCAGAGGTTCCAGAAAATTGCAAACCAACCTCTGGCCCAGAGAAAGAGAAAGCATCTCAAGGAAAGAGCAAAGGAGCAAGGCAGTGATGAAGAGAGAAACATTCTCTGCCAGTTGTGGGCCACGGTGCAAGAGGAGCCCAGGAAGGAGGGGCTTGGTGGATGGCTGCCATCAGGTCAGGATGAGGGAGTAGGTGGGAGGAATGCAGGAGCAAAGGCTGGGAGGTAGGAAGGCACAGGATGGGTCTGCAGGACAGGGCATAGCTGGTTTCATCTGGATGGTAGGCTGAAGGTCAGCCTTATGGTTGCCAGCCCTGAGAAATAGTTCTTCAAAGGCTGCTGCGAGGAGCCACTCAAGATTAGGTGCAAAGACACCTTGAAAGGTGCATTTAGAGAGATTCCGAGAACAAACAGCCCATCCCTTTGCAGTGTGCAAAGTGGAAGAGGTGGAGGGAGCTCTGGCTGCACAGTTCTCACAGCACCTAAGAATCCCTCCCGCTCAGAAAGCTGCCTGCCCCACAGTCAGTGTCTGTCTCCAGTTCTAGGGGGAAGAATGTAGAATACCCCAGAGTGAACAAGAGGGGAAACCAAATGTCAACTCTGAGGAGTAGCTCGGAGAGAACCAAACCCCAGCTGCAGACTCTCCCTGCAGTGCTCTTGGCTCACTGCAGACTCTCCCTGCAGTACTAAGTCTGGATAGGAGATGGCAGCAGAGGGTGGCCTGGTGGAGGGGTCCAGAACCTCCCCTGATCCATCCTTCTGTTTGCGATGTTCCCAGGGGTGGCTCAGATCCTGTCCCTGGATCACAGAGTGCCCGGTCAATCGGAGGAGGAGACAGGACTGAGAACCCCAAACCACAGGATGCACTGCAGTCACTAAGCATCCCAGGAAAACAGAGACGGAGAAGGAGTCAGGTGAACAAGCTGCACCAGGGATGACCTGAAGCCTGCCTCCAGTGGAGCACCAAAACCCAGACAGGGGCAAGAGGGGGCACATCCTACCAGTATGAAAATATATTCTTTCTCCAGTGAAAACAAGAACTCCACAAGAGTTGGGAGAATGAATAAACTGGCAAGTCCAAGGCAGTCATCTTACACCCGAAGAACCTTGGGTAAATGGGATGGGGTGACAATTCCTTGGCAGCCATCCCTTCCGGGCAGTGGCAGCAGAAATGTCCTTGAGGTGGTTACACGTTCAGCCCATCCATCATGAATCCTTTTTCCCCACTGCCTTTGCTTATAACAGTAAAATTGAAAACCCTGCTCAGAGGGAATAGTGCTACTCTTCTGCTCTTCAAGAAAAGATAACCCTCTATGTAATGAGGAAGCAAAAGTATTCTAAAGAGAAGAGAAAAAACAAAAACACAGGGTTTAATAAACAAAAAATCTGGCAAATCCAAGGTAACCATAGTTTCTTCCCTCCGTTTTCCTGCTGAAGTCATATTCTCGAGTCTCCTGGTATCTTCTCTCCCTTCTCCTACCTCACCCTGCCTGAAGTCCAGTAGGGGGCCCGGAGGTTTCCCACCCCGAACTCCCCTCCGCGCCTCTCTCCTCCTCATCCCTTGTCGCCCAGGCCCGCGGGCTTCCCGGGCCCTACTCACCCTGGCTCTGGGGCGCCCCCGTCGCCCTGGCTCTGGGGCCACCCCGACACCCGCCGTCTGCCGGCGACGCGGGCCTGCGCTCCTCGCTCGCCCGCTCAAGTGACGGTCGCCGTCGGGAGGAACGACCTCCGCGCGGACAGCCGCTCGCACCGGCCCCTGCGTGCGCTCGTCCTTGTCCTCGCCCCGCCGCGGCCCCCACGCCGAAGCCGGGCGCGTTCGCAGCGTCTCCGAGTGGGCTCGCCACTCGGGCGCCTGTCCCTGCCGGGCCCTCGCCTTTGCCTGGCGGGCTCCTCCGGCTCACGCTTCCCGTCCCCAGGGCCCCCTTCCCCCGCGGGCCCGCGGCGGCTCAGGTCCGGGTCCGCACCGGGATGCCGGCGCGGGGCACGTTCCCTCCGCCGAGATGGCCCCGCTCCCGGAAGGGCGACCGTCTTCCTTTCCCACGTGCCCCCCAAATATGCCCACGTGGCGCAGGGCTGGGCGGCTTAAGGACTGGCAGGAGGCCGGGAATCCGCCGGGGTCCGCCCGGGAGAGACTGATAGTCCGGCGGCAGCTTGGCCCGAGGGCGGGGTTGAAGCCATTTTCTCTTTAGGGACAAATAAGAGGCATCGCTTAGCGGCCCGCTTGGCGCGGTGGGCAGCGCATCAGCCTCCTACCCTCTAAAGGTCCTGAGTTCGAGTCTCCGAGAGGACTCGTCCAGGTTTTTTGTTTTTTTTCCCCCCCTGTGGCTGGCCGGGCACTGCCGGGAAACCGAGTAAATTCGTACCGGGGGCCCCACACACGGCTGGCTGACAAAAATGTGAAAGTTACAGCCCCCGGAGTGACCGCTGTTTCCCCTCCAAAGAATAAACATCCCCAAGTAAGAAAACACGCACCGTCGGCGCCGTCGAGGAATGGCTACATCGAAGGGAAGCGATTCAGTCACTTTTGCGACATCCGTGAAAATCGGTCTCCCAGACCACCTCTGATCTCCCTCTTCCCTCACTTGCTGGGAGCAAGGCCGTGTTCCCAGGTTCTTATTCGGCTGTCCCCCGGCACTGTGCTCTCGCTGCATTCTACACCCCGCTTTCGAGAGGCGGGAAGGCTCGAGCAGTCAGTGTCGGTCCCCGACGTGGTTCAGGAGAGTGAGGTGGGGCGGGACACTGCTGCCCCCGGGGTGACCAAGCTCTAAGCATAGCTTTGGCTGAATCCTTCTTTTGGTAATAAGATTACCAAAAGATCTCAAATGTTCCCTGAATCCTTCAATTTTTGGTTACTCGGTTTACAATAGCTCTCAATCACTTTGTGATTTAATCTCTATTAGCTAGTTCTTAATTTCAAAAATGAGAACATTTCTAGTTATCATTTTATTATTCATTTCTATTTCAGTTGTATAGTGGTCATAAAATATATTCTGTAAATTAAATCCTTTGAAATTTATAACTCAGTATATGGTCAAGTTTTGTAAATGTTTTGTGGGAAAAACGTATTCTGTAGTGGTTGTATGAATTGTTCTAAGTTTTCTCATTATGTTATTCAAGTTGACTATAATTTTTTGTTTGTTTAAACTATTACTGCAAGAAATAGATTTGTCTCTTTTTGTCGATTTTTCTTTATGAATTTTGAGACTACATTAGTAAATGCATAAGGCATAATAGAATTTTTGTATCTTCCTGGTGAATTCAACATTTATGAAGTGTTCACCTTTATCTCAGATATTGCTCTTTGTTTAAGAGCATATGTGATCTCAAATTAATATATCAGCTTGCTTTTAGTGAATAATGAAATCTTTTATTATTTTCATAATTTTTATCCTTACGTTTTAAACATGTACACTTGAGGGTTTTAAAAATCAGTCATATAATATCAACAGATTAATAAGAATATTGACTCCATTTACATTCACTATAATTACTCATATTTAAATTTATATCTACCATTTTAATAAGCTTTTTTTGTTCTGCATGTTCTTTGTTGCTTTTCTTCTTTTCCTTTGAATTGCTTTTTCATTATTATATAACTTTATGTGTATTAATAATTGATAACATAAAACTAAATGATATATTAATGTAATGAACTAATACATTTATATTAATTATAAATATAATTATTATATTATTCTATTGTTCAGTATATCCCCTCTATTATTTAGAAGCTATACCCTTATTTAATATCTTTTAGTAATTAAGCTAGAATTTACAATACTACTCCTTGACTTATCAAGATTACTATTAAGTGGGCCTTTTAGCTTCTTTTCAGAAAAATATTTAGAATTTTTTTACTTTATCACTTTCAATTATTACCCTCTCAATTTATGTATCTATCTTTAATTCTCTTTGACGTATACCTAGGACTGAAATTGCTGGATCATGTGGTAACTTGATGTTTAGCATTTTAAAGAGCTACCAAACTCTTTCAAAGTGGCTGCACCATTTTACAATCCCACCAGTATGGAGGTTCCAGTTTCTTTACATCCTCACCAACACTTGTTACCATCTGTCTTTTTTATTCTGGCCATCCCAGCAGGTGTGAAGTAATATCTAACCTGCATTTGATTTGCATTTTCCAGATAACATTGAGCATCCTTTCATGTGCTTATCGGCCAATTGTATACCTCATTTGGAGAAAGGTCTATTCAAATCCTTTTCTCTTTAAAAATTAGTTTGCTTGTTTTTTTATTGTTGAATTGTAAGAATTCTTTATATATTTTGGATATAAATCTTTTACCAAAAAACATGTTTGCAAATATTTTCTCCACTTCTGTGGGTTGTGTGTTCACTTTCTTGATGGTCTCCTTTAAAGCACTTATTTTTAATTTGATGAACTCCGTTTTTGAAGAAATAAACACTGCAGATAAGAGCTGAAGCTCCCTTTTTATCTCATTATTATCCAAGTCCTCTAGCTCCTTCCCCAAAGAGCACCACTATCCTGAATTTGATCTTTATGATTCCTAGCCTTTTTCTTTAACAGTGTAAAATGCACATACAAAGTTTACCATCCTAACCATTTTGAAGTGTACAATTCGGTGGCATTAAGTAACATCCATATCATTGTGCAACCATCACCGCCTTCAATCTCCAGAACTTTATCTTGCAAAACTGAACCTTTGTACCCATTAAACAATAACCTAACATTTCCCTCTCCTCTCAACCCCTTGTAACCACCCTTCAACTGTGTCTCTATTAATCTGACCACTCTAAGTAACTCGTATAAGTGGAATCATATAGGATTTGTCCTCCTCTGAAGGGCTTATTTCACTTAGCATAGTTTTCCACCTTCATTCATGTTGTAGCATGTGTTAGAAATTCCTTCCTTTTAATGGCTGCATAATATTCCATTATGTTTATATTAATGTGCCACTTGATGGGGGTGTATTCTGAGAAATGTGTTGTTAGGTGATTTTGTCATACAAACCTAGATGGTCTAGCCTACTGCACACCTGGGCCATATGGTATGGCCTATTGCTCCAAGGACACAGTCCTATACAGCATGTTACTGTACAAACAACACAAGATTAAGTCAGGCACAAGAGAAAATGATGCAATCACTAGATGAGGAAACATAAGGTTTATGAGGCTGCTACTGGTGGAATTCAGCAGACTGATTTACAGTCAACTTTCTTTTATAAGTAGAGAGAGTGCACTCTAAAATAATGAGGAAAGTATAGTGAATACATAAACCAGTAACATAACCATTTATTATTCAAGTGTTATATACTGTATGTAATAGTATGTGTTGTACTTTTATATGATGGCAGTGCGTGTTTACATCAGCATCGCCACAGACCCATAGGGCTTTGTGCTGTGATGTCGCAATGGCTACCTCATAGGTGATCGGAATTTTTTAGCTCCTCTGTAACCTTATGGGACCACTGTCGGATATACCTTCCATCACTGAACGAAACAGTTGTTACGTGGCACCGGACTGCATGTACATAGTCACATTTTGTTTACCCATCCGTCCATCCATGGATATTACAGATTTTGGAGTCTGTTTGTTACTATAGCCCAGGAGGATAGGTCTACTGTTGGCTTTTACCCTTTTTACCTTTTTACCATTTTTATACAGATGTTAATTACTCACATTATTTAGAAGCACCCTGGTGACAGCAGGTTAGGCAAACTACTGCCAGCAGACCAATCTGCCTGTTTTTATAAAGTTTTATTGGAACCCAGTCCCACAATACATTCATTTATGTATTGTCCATGGCTGCTTTCATGCTACAGCAGTAAAGTTGGGTAATTGGTGCAAAGACCATATGGCAAAGCCTAAAATATTTATTACCTGGCCCCGTAAGTTTGCTGTGTTCAGGGCTATAGTAACGAATACACTCCAAAATTTATAACAGCTCAAATATAAGTTTATTTCTCTTCCATGCAATAGTCCAAAGTGGGCAACTTCTCCCCACGTTTGACTTGTGGACACAGGATGCTTCCACCTCGTTGTTCTGCAGTCCTCTAGGGCTTCTGTGCCATTCTCCCTGAGCTTGTAGAAAAGGACAGAGGGCCTGGAGGGGACGCCCCTAACTCCTTTAGCCGTGGTCCAGAAATGAGACACATTCTTCACTCATGATCTGTTAGCAAGAACTAGATACCTGACATCTCAATGCGAAGGGTGGCACACTTGGTCCCTGGCTTTGCAGCCTCCTCTAAGTGACAACTCAAAGCACATTTTAGTGGGCTGCTATCTGTCTCAGCCATGCCAACACTAAGCAAAGAGGAGGCAAGACAGAAGAGGGTTAGAAAGCAGGCCTATCTGGCTTGCTTTCTGGGAGCTGGGGCTTTTTCATCTTGGAGGACAGACAAAATATTACATCACCACATCCTCAAACATAAGGAAGCTGCCCTGAAACAGTGATAAGTAGTTTCTGACTGGCATCAAATGCCAGAATTAGGATCAGGACTTCCAAAGACTCAGATAAGGTGAGGCACCGTGAAGCAGGATGCTGAAAGGAAAGAGAGCCCCTCCTTGGGGTGTAGTTAAACCAGCTCATGGAGCCTTAATCGGGTCAAGGGTTGAGCATTGTTGGTCTAGCAACTCTGACACAATCTGAAAGTTTGTACATGTACACACATTTCTTCTTGAGCCTTCTTAAATTCCAAGAATTCCCTGACCGCCCCCCCCCCCCCCGCCACAAAGGTTACAAATAAAACTAAGTCTGGTCCAAAATTCTTACCCTACCCTGGAATTTGCAGAATGGGGGGCATAAGCAACCTACCACAATGAGGTGGCTATTGTAAAGAACCTACCACATATCCAGGCCATTCTGATTTTTGCTTTTCTATTTTATTAATTATAGAGATAAGTTTCCCCACCAAAACCCAGCAATCAGTAGTGGAAAAATAAGAAAATCAAAAACCCCCAAGCTGTACAATAGAAAACTAGGAGTACAGGCTAGGAGTGTGTTTGGGGGCAGGCAGAGGCACCCAGATGAGCCACCATCGAGGATAAGGTAGAGGTACGCAGGTGGCATCAGAGGCTGTCCAGCACCCAAGGTCACCCTCTCAGCAAGCCGGCCTTCTCGGGTCTTCATCAGCAGGACCATGGTGTGCAACCTTCAGTACAAGAGCTGGTAAACCGAGGCACAGTTCTTGGAGCCCGTGACTAGATACTGGCTGTCAGAGGACACATCACAACACACGATTTCTGTAGACTCCTCTTCCTACAGGGAAAAAAAAAGGCCAAAAAAGGGACTACATGCAGGGGCCAGGCTTGGGCAAGAGGCGAGGTCTTCATTTAGGGCTCTTTCAAGGCTCAGACCTGAGACTCGGTTTGGAGACAGGGCCAGATATAAGGGCTCGAGATGGAGCCCCTGAGTTTATAGGACCTTAAGTTCTCATTCCCCCCCATCAACTAAATGGCCCTGGATGCATTCTGAGAGGTATTTTCCTGCACTGTCTCTGGGACCTGACCAGCTGGGATCTGGGACCACAGTTCTGAGCGCCCAGGTTTTCACATCCCTCTTTCCAGTACCTGAAACAACCTCTGTAGAGAAGGTGCAGCTAAGCAGTGGATTGACTCGCCCAGTGTGGTCACGAAATAGCTCCCTGTGAAGGAAAGACTGATGGAGGGGCCAGATACTGCATTCTAGTCCCAGCCCTGGTCCCAAGGGGACTAGGGAAACGGTTTCTCTGCCTTAGTGTCCCCAAATGTAAAAGTCAGAGACACAACCGGAGCCATCCCCTCACCAGCGCCCTCACCAGACACAGGACCGTGGTGAGCACCACTGAACAAAGGGACACTCAGCTGGGGCTTCGTGCCCCTTCGGCCTGCCTGTGTCTTCAGGCTGTCATTCTGTGACAGAAGCTACCATTACAGAGAGTCAGGAAAGGAGAGGAGGCAAAAGGAGAGAAGGCTGGAAAGACAGCCAGGCCATTGGTGGGAAGAGGGGTGACACAGAGGTGAGGGCAGTGGGAAGGTCGACATGTGGATCTCTGCTTGGCTGGTGTCATGGCTGGAGAGGGAGGAATTAAGAGTAAAATAAGGCTGGACCCAGACTCTACAAGTAAGCAGACACCCTATAATGTGACAGGGCACCCTGAGGTGTCACCTGATTTCTCACTCACCACAGGAGGCAAACTTCAGGTTGTGGTGGTGGACATATTTATTTATGGAGGCCTTAAACTTCTCCTTCCGGTGTGAGTGCAGGATTATGATATCACTTGTTCTCAGGCCCACTAACACCCATTCCTCACTGGGGTCGTGGGTAATGCTGAGGATCTGTCGGGGAGAAGATCTGGAGTCAATGCTCAAAGCTGCCAAACCCTGCCCTTAATGCCCACCTCCACACGCGGGCCCACTCCTGCAGAAACACATAGCTCCCAGTCATGGGGGACCACCCTGCCCAGTGGTAGCTGACCAGGTACCTCATGGTGCAGACTGAGTTGCTGCAGCTTCTGGCAACTCCTCAGGTCCCAGGAATACAGCCTGGTGTCTTCACCTCCCGTCCAGAACTTATTGCCCGTGAGGTCCACACATCGGGACCCATATTCAGGGATTTCTTGCTTCCTGGTGGGAAACAACTCAGAGGTTTGTGTATTAGTTGGGCCCTCACCCTCAGAAGTGTTGGGCCTGGAAAGGCCCTAGAAGGACCCCAGAAATATTCCCCACACTGACTCCCCTAGTCCTGCTACAGAGGGTAAGTGAGGTCCAGAAAGGACACGTGCTTTCCCAAGCACCTTACCATCAGGCCCTCCCCCAGGTCATACCTGATCAAGATTTCGTTCTGCAAATCCCAGATCTCAACGAATCCTTTGAAACAAGCCAAGCAAATCTGGGCATTGGAGGAGAGGGCCAGAGAGTGGCATATCGGGCCTGTGGAGGCCAGCTGTGCCCTGATGCGAGGCGTGGGTGCCAGATCCCAGAGAGTCAGGGCCCGGGACACGCCCCCAGTGATCAGGCTCTGCTCATCGGGGAACAGCTTGCAGGTGAGGACACAGTTCTGATGGTCCTGTAAGAACAGTTTCCATTCTCGAATCACCTCCTTCAAGCATAGGCTTCGAGGCTCCTGACAGAACACCGTCGGGGTCCCGCCGGCCCTCTATAACACCCCGCACCTGAAAGTTCAGCTGAGCCTGTGGTGCCTTGTTCCAGGAGTGCAGCGCGCTCCTGTCCCACACCTTGATGTAGCCGTGGCCACATGTGTACGCGTGGTGGGTCGAGCTGCTGACGGCAATGGCACAGACTCTCTTGCCGTGGCGGAGCCGGCCCACCTTCAAGGTTGCATGTGGGGTCCTCCGCCTGACGACCGCTTCATCGGCCACGGGGGGCTGGGGGAGGAGAAGGTGGGTGGCCATGAACGGGTACCACCGTCCACAGGAGACTGCCTGCCCCTGTCCTCTGACTACACTCCTCACCATTCATGCAACAGCTCCTCTCTCCCCCCCAGGCAGAACCGTGTCCTCATCGGGGGACCCCAAACCACCAACACCTTCTGCACTAGCCCAGGTCGTGCCCAGGCTTCCCTCCTTGATAAATGGGGCCACATTTTTGAGACTATTCTGAGCAACAGCACTGAGTGCGGAGCGTGGCTCAGAGGCCCTAAGGATGCAGCTCTCCAGGCGGTGCCTCTGTGAGCGGAAGGCCCTGTATGTTGGTGGTGGGAGAAGGGTTAGTCTAGTTCAAAAGCAGCAGGGAACCACAAGACACGCATCGCCTGTGGGAGAGAGGATGACAGTGGACGTAATGCACACCCTCGCCTTCTTCCTACTAGTTTCTTGTTTGGGGTTGGTGGGGGGGCAGGGCGGAGCAGGGGAAGATCCCAGGTTTGGTTTTTTGTGTGTGTGTTTTTTTTGTTTTGTTTTGTTTTTTTGAAAAAAGGACACTTACGATTCCTTTGAAGAATGACCGGACTTCTTCACTGGAAGGAGGTGAGGGACAAGGCTGGCCTGCAGGGAAACACCAGTGCCCACCTGCTCGCAGAGAGGGCGTCTGGCAGCCTGTTCTCCCGACGCCAGGGCCTTGCTCCTGGCTCCCATCTGAGCTCATTGAGCTACCACCCGCCCAGCCCACACTGTCCCAGCGGGACTTACCAAGCCCGGATCCTGGTAGGCAGCTATGACAAATGGAGGGGAGAGAGGGGGGAGACAGAGCATGAAACGGAGAGCTCCGAGCTCGGATTCCTCCTCCTCGCCCAGGTCAGTTCCCTCCCCCAGCAGTCTGCGCAAGAAGACCCACCTGGAGCCAAACTCTGCTTCTTCTCTTGGCTCCCCCTCAGAGAACCAGCTGGCCTGGAGCTCAGAACTGTCTAGGGCCCTGAGGGCCCGCTTCTGTGGGGTCAGGGCACTCATCTCCTGATAAACTGGGCCTTGCTGTGCTGGGGAAACTGGGGGCCACTGGGGTGTACCATACACCCCATCCAGCTGGGACTCTGTTTGATGCCCATGATGGATGGAAATGTCAGAGCTTTCTGGCTTATACCTCCTCTCCTCTGGTTCATCATAAATTCTGAGGATAGTGAACGAGTTCCTTTCCTTCTCTCCACTCATGTTCTTAGATTGACGAAGAGCCTCGGCCACCTGGTTGTAGGGCTTGAGAAATGGCTCCGTCAAACATATGCTGGGTTCCCAATTCGTCCTGATCCCCTGTAGCAAGAGTGAAAGCAGATGTGCTGTTTGGGGGTCTAGTTAGAACTGTCAGAGAACACCTCTTACGGTGAGAGGATTCAAAATATCGGCTGCCGACTAAATGTTCGTACAAAAAGTTGGCAGCAATGGTGAAACGCTTCACATGGACATTCTGAAGTGGTACCAGGCATTATGTTTTTCCTATTAGACACACGGACTGCATTTCTGGTCCTGTAAAATCAAACTCACCTTTTAATCTTGTGGTCAGTTTGTCAAATGAAAGTTCATCCCCAGTGTAAATAAGACAGAAGGCAACAGGAAACTCCACTCACACCGCGGGGTTCTCACCCCCTGGAGGGGACAGCAGGAAGAACCCTGAAGTCACACAGACATGATGCTCCCCCTGATGGGGCAAGGCTGCAGAGTGACAGAGCAGGCGGCTGGTGGCAGTAATCTTCCCTGCTCTGTGGGAGAATCCTGAGAACTGAATGGAACCATGCATGTAGAATACTCAGAATTATGTAAGGCTAGTGACAAGCAACAAATAGCAGAATGTTTATTTGAAGACTGTGCCAGGGACCATCGCTTGGAGGATTTAAGGCAAACCAAGTGCTTTCATTCAGGCTAGCCCCAGAAGGCCCGAGGGAGGCCCGGTGAGTATTCTGTTAACAGGGGATATTAGAAGCCCCAGGGACAAAATGATGGTGGCACTGGGAAGGGAATCTTCCAGCTGGAACCAATGCCTCGTTGACCAGGTTCAATCGCTGGCTCACAGACACCACCCCTCCCGGAATGCTCCGGCAGGTACCCCAGAGAACCCAGGCTGCCTGCCCCTAAGGAAGCGCAGGGCAGTTCCAGTGCCGCCTCCACGACTCTTGACTCCTTTGAGCTTTTGCTGTATTTGGACATCAACCAAATGCTTTTCACAGCTGAGCCCATTTTATTCTCACGATTGTGTGGGTCGCATTTCATAAATTTTTAAAACTGAACACAGAGCAGGTGAGTAAATAGGTAGAAAGCACAGAAAAGAGATTCAAACACTGCTCTGTCTGGCTCTAAAGAGCCTCCTTCCCTACCTCCCCGGCAGAGGAAGGCGATTATCCACCATAGTTATAAGCAGGGGCAGATTAAGGTCAGTTGAGACCCCGGGCACAGAAGAAAATATTTAAACATACTGTCAGGTTTTACCGCCGATTGTAAACTTGTACATAATTACAATTGCACATATGAAACCAAACTTGGTGTCATTAGAAAAAAATGTAAAGTTGGGGTTTGGCGGGGCCCTTCAGAAGTTGGGGTCCAGGGTGCACGCCCAGAGCACCCGCCGTTAAATCCGCCTCTGATTATAAGGACAGTTTCCCTCAGACCTAGCACTTCCACTTTAAGGAATTTATCCTAAAGATGCACTTGAATGTATGCAAGAAAATATATGAAGCATTATAGCATTGGTTATGATAGCAGATGATTGGACAAATCCAAAGGAGGGGACTGGTGAAATAAGTTACAGTATTTGCATAAAGTGGAATACTATAAAACTGTGAAAAATAACAAGGACATTAATGCATGGATATGGAAAATTCCAAAGTGTGTTAATGGGGGAAGGGGTGGATTTGGGAAATACACAGCTTTTGAGTAAAAGAAGATGGAAATGAGAACCTTTCTCTGCACGTTTTTATGCACATATTGGGAAGAGAGGTTGCCCTTCGGGATAGAAACTGGCAAACAGGAAAGAAGAGTGAGAGAGAGATTTGTTGCTGCCTAACTTGGGATAGTTTTTGCATATTGGTGGCTATCTGCACCTAAATTTAAAACGGTTGGTCTTTGAGGCTTTTTCTCAACCAAGTCCTTTTATTCTCAACTCCCCCCCTGCCCCGCCAACACCATGATAATTTGGGGCCCTCATGATTCCTAGTTCTTTGTTTAAATAATTTAACAAATTCATCCTGACGCACATCAGTCTCCTTTAACTGAGACTCCAGGGCTGGGCAAAAGCACAGAGCACACGTGTTCCCAGCCCAGTGTGATAAGGAGGGGCCAGCAGCCCAGGCTCCGATTTGGGGGTAAAGCTGAAAGGCAGTGAGGTCATTTAACCAGGATTTCACCCTAAAAATAAGAGAAGGCTTTCTAGAAAGAGCAGAAGGAAGAGATGGTAGCCCGGATTCCCCCTCTGCTCTATCCCCAGAGTTGGGAATACAGAGACCTCTCCCTTACCAGGCAATTCCCTCTCCCAAACTTCAACACAAAATGCTAGAGCTGGGAGTCAACCCAGCTGATAAGATAAGCACTCACCAATCCTCATGGTATGAAACTCACCTCCGAAAGCAGAAAGTCAACCCCTGGAGATGGAAAGTCAGCAGAGCTGAGATCTAGCTCGAGCTGGTGACCATCCCCTCCCCTACCTCTGGACCCGCCCTTCCACACCCAGGCACTGTCCCTGCCCCTGCCCCTGCAGTGCTGCAGTTTTTAAACTTGAGCCTAATTGTAATCAAGTCCTGGGTCAGAACCTGGGCCGGGTGTCTGGTACATGAAAGGCTCATCTACTGGGTGTGGCCACAACCACAGCCAACCACAGAGCCACTGCTGGGCTGCCATTTCCGATTAACCCCTGTGTCCTTGGATGAGGGGCAAGATGGGGATCTGCCGAGTAAATTCATGGCAGGAGGAAAGATGGAGTGAGAAATTTTTAGAGGGGCAAGTCTTTAGATGGTATTCAGGCAACCCGACAATAGCCAATGTCTGTTCAAAGATGGATCGTTGGGTTGGGCTGTAGACAGGAGCCATTTCGAATTTTCACCTCTGGGTGAATCCCCTTTGCTTGGAAAGGCTGGCTTTGGGCTGACGCCAGTATGGGTGATTATGGGAGGAAGGAGGAGTCACTTTTCTTTCTCTTTCCCCGTATGACTTGAGCAGGCATGGCTCTGATCTTTCATCTTTCACCAGTGTCTCTGAAAGTGAAGCCTTTCTTTCCTGCAGCTGTCTCATCCAGTGGTTCCTCAATCTGAGCACATATCAGAGCTTCCTGGAGAGGTTGTTAATGCAGAGTGTGAGGCCCACCCCCAGGATTCTGATTCTGTAGGTCTGGGGTGGGGCCTAAGACTTTATATTTCTAATGAGTTCCCATGTGACATCTCCGTGCTGTGCTACTGCTGGGCTGGGGACCCCACTTGAGAAGCACTGCCCATCCCTTCTGTCTGGTAGTTGTTTTTGGCAGGAGGGGAAGAGGCAGTGAAGCTGGATCCTCTCCCTCCACTCAGCTCCACCAGTGGCCCTGCCATCCCACTGAACACACTCTTCTGTTCCATTATTGGCCTCGGGAAATTCGGCTGGTGGTTTCCTTACCTTTGCTTCCCTAGGAGATAAGCCAGCAAGTTTCTGGTGCCCCTGCCCAGAGACCCAAGCCAGCTGTAGTCAAATGTGGCGCCGGTGGTAGCGGGGAGCCCCAGCACTTGGTGGACCAACATGGAAGGCAGAGTGTGGTTCCTCAGAGCCGGACCTCAAACTTCAGCCCCCAGATGTTTATTTGGAGGCTGGAGCGCCCTCTGATGGACAACAGGAGAGCAACCCAATTCTTACCACCTGTAAGACGTTTGTGCTCAGAGCCGGGTGCACTGGATGGTTGTGCTTAGGGTACTGCTCCCCCACCCCACCCCACCCAGCACTAGGGCCCCCTGGGAACTCACCTGGACGTCTGGTGTAGACAAAAATGTGTAAACTATATAAGCACAGGCACAAAACACTTCTCTTACGGAATCACTGGCATCAACCTCCCCACACCCGTGAGCTTGTGGCCCACAGGGAGAGCCGGTAAACCAGCAGCTCCAAGTAGAAAAGGGGAAGGGGGGTGGCAGATAGTGAGAACGATTAGACGGAGGTGAGGGCGGAGAGCTGAGGGAGGACACAGAGCAGGCAATGCTGACCAAGGGGACCGGGAGGCCGGCAGTGGGGAGGTGGCTTTCGGCCCAGCTCAGTGTTAAGAGGGATGGGAAGCCCACTCTGCCCCCCTGAGGAGACACTGCATGGCAAAGAAAGGACCCTCCTCACTGTTCCCATGGTCCCTGTGCTTCCTCTCTCTTCCTCCCTCTTTGTCATGGGACCCTCCGGCCACCATTCCTTATCATGTGCCCCTCCCAGGAGAGCACGGTGGCAGGTCCCATCACCCCCATCTTCTGTTGTTCTTACCAACCTCACACCCATGGCCGTGCTGTGCACCGCTTGTACTCCGCATCCTGCCTATCGACTCCAGTCCCGGACCCTGGAGCCTTTACCTTTGAGCGAAGCCCACTGCCCTTTCCTCTCATGGCCCTGCTGGCAACTGGCCCCTCTTCGCAGTCTTCCACAGTAGCCCTACTTACGTGAGCTTACAGTATAGGCCTCTGGGGTGGGGGTGAGGGGTAGGGGTTGTGCTTCTTTTAAGAAAAGTTTGCAATGTGCTGGCCTAACCATTCTGAGACTTCTTCCGACTCTCGCCCCCGCCCAGCTCTGCACAGCCAGGCGCCCCTGCAGGCCTTCCCGGTTCTCAGATCGCGTCCGCCCGCCACCCTTACGCCCAGCGGCTGCGCCCGGGATTTTCCACCAACAGCTCGGGTCAGACAGCCCTTTCGGGGGTTCTCCCGCCCTTACAGGAGAGCAGGCTGGGGCGGCTCCCGCCCTGCAGTGAGCGGACTGGCCACCAGGGGTAGCAGGAGGCCGAGCCTGGCGGCCATTGACTCCTAATGGCTTCTCCTTGTCCAACTGCAAGTCTCAGGGCACGAGTCGCGCAGGCCTGGCGTTCCTGCTCCCTTTCACACCGAGGCCCAAACAGCCCCAAGGGCCAGAAGGCGCGCGCCCAAGGCCGCCCAGGGAGCGAAGGGCCCCTGGGGAAAGCCGTCCCCGTCTCCTGACCCCGCGTGCCCGCAGCCCGGGGCGGCCGGGCCCGGCGTCTCGCGTCCACACGCTAGGAGCACGTGGGCTCTGGGCTCTCAGGCCCAAGGCGGGCGGCGGCCACGCGCAACGACCCTTACCGTGGCGGGCTGAAGGGAACGAGCTAGGCGAGGTGGTCCCGGGCGGCCCTGCAGCTGGCGAGGGCTTCCTGGAGGCCGGGCTGGGGCCGAGCGTGGGTGGGATTTCAGTGGCCCGGAGGGGATGAGGGCCCCACGCAGGATCACCGCAGCCACGGGAGCAGCCCGCGCGGCCACAGCTCGAGAGCTGTGGGAGAGCGGGAGCAGGAGGGACGCTCGGGCCCTGGGCTGCCGGAAGCAGGCGCCCGCCGCGCGAGCTCGGCCCGGGCGGGAGCCCCCTGCGAATCCAGAGAGCTGTCGGGCGTGCCGAGACCACGTGGTGTGTGGCGCCAGTGGCGCCCGGCCGATGGGGGAAGGGGCCGCGGGAGCTCTCGGGGAAGGCCGAGGCTCGCCCCCCTCGGCTCCCCCGGCGCGCGGCCAGGCCTGGCCTCTGGAAGGGGCCTGCCGTCCGCAACCTGAATGGGGCGGGCGGTGGAAGGGGCAGGGTGTCCTCGGGCCCTCGTCAGGAGAGGGTGGCAAAGTGGGGTTGTGCTCTGGGGAGAATGGAGGCTGCAGAGGCCAGGGCCCAGAAGCCTCTTCTCAGGACCCTATGCCCGCCGTAAGGAGAGGAGGGCTGCTAGCCGGCAGCGGCGCGGGGTGGAGGTGGGGGCCGCTGGGCCGGGCCTCCTGCCCCCACCCAGAGATGACACCCAGCCCTGCCTGCACCAGCCCGGGCACCCACCCACCTCCGCCCTGCTTGGGCCTCTCTCTCCGGGCTCTTCCCAGACTTGCTGGGCGCTAACCTCGGTTTCCCCTCCTGACCTGGACCCGGCGGAACCACATCTTCTCTGAGGGCCCGTCCGCTGTGACAGGCTGGGCTGCCGCGGGCACAGAACACGCTGACCAAGACTGATGGAGAAAGACTAACCCTGGCTCTTCCAGGCCCATGGCTCCAATTCAGGAACGTGCTTTTGTGAGGGGACGGGGTGTCCAGTACTGTGGCTCTGTTTTGTCCTTGTAAGGCCTCCTTGGACCCAGGGAGCTCTGGGCCATGGGGCCATGGGGCTTCACGAGGCCCTGCAAGGCGTCTGCTTTCTCCTGGTGTCCTTGGGGTCTGAACAGAAGGAACTGCCCTGGACAAAACCGCACACACAGAGGGAGGAAGCCCTTCGAGACCATTCCACCAACCCAAGCTGACCAGGAGCCCGAGACCCGGGGAGGCCAAAGTCACACAGAACATTGGCGGCAGATCCTGGACATCAAGTTGCCTTCAGTGACTCCCGACCCTCCTTGAGTCCCTGCATAGTTTCTGCCACAGCAGAAACTGCCGGACCCTGCCGGGAGCCGGGATTGTACGACTTCATGTCCCCACCTGCCCTGACAGGCACATCCAGAAGCCATCTACAGGCCGGCTGTGAACCGGGAGGGTTACAGCAAGCTCTGACCTTCTAACCTCCTCTGGCCTGGATAATGAGTGACCACATCAGCCACTAGGTTTGCTGTGTGACCAGGGAGAGTGACATCTCCGGGCCTGTTTCCCTGTGAGTAAATGGACTTGGACCCTGTGACTTGGGGCATTTCTGGGTCTCAGTGGTCTGGAATTTCCCAGAGGAGCAGGGTCAGAGGGTCAAGGGAAGTGGGACTCGGCTCCAGCGTCTTCCTCCACACAAGCTCAGCTCCCAGTATGGGGGAGGGGGAAGAGAGGGACTTACACAATGGCACCTCTGAACACTGCTCACGTCCTATACTGTCATTAGCTTTCTGACAAGAATACTTCCTTTCAAGTACTCAAGACTGCGCTCCTAGCCAACACTGCTCACTCAGACTAAAGTACAGGAGCAGGTGTGCCTGGCGCAGGGAGGTGGCTTACGGCTATCTGTGTACGTCCATGTTTGACTTGTGTGACTACAGGAGGGTCTGTGTGTGCATCTTGTGTCTCCAGGAGAAAGGTTTGGGGGTTTCCTGTGTGTGGTTGTATGCATGTTTTAATTTTCACTCCTTGGGGTACTATGGAGACTGAAAATCTTAGTCATTTTTGTATCTTTTTAAAAGCCACCTGCTAGTGCCATTTATGGGGTTTTATTAGATTACTTATCTTTCTCTTAATGGTAGGACTTCTTTATATATATTACTTTTATATAACATTTTACAAAGGTATTTCTACATTTGTCTTTTTTAACCTTATTTGGGATTTAAAACAAAAACAAGTATTTAATTTTGAAGTCAATTTATCAGTATTTTCCCTTTTATTTGGTTTCTCAATTTCATCTGATGCCTATAAAGGTTTTCTCTATTCCATGAAAATAAAAAAATTTACTCACATTCTTCCTTTTTTAAGGAAATCTTTATTGTTTTTCCTCTTTACAAAAGTGATGCATGCTTGTTGTCAGAAATGAAAGGGAAATAAATTAAGTACAGTGAGTATCTTTAAGTTTTTCTACCCAAGAACAAGGTTTCTCTCTCCCCCCAACCCACCCATTTAAATTTCTTTCGTGACCCTCAGTGGAGATCCATGCAGATCCTGGATTATAATTAAGTTTATTCCTAGAAAAATCTACTTTTGGCAATGTAATATATTCTAATTGGTTGTTGGTAAAAAACAAACTATTGGTTTTTGAATGTTACTTTTTAACTGGTCATCATTCCTGATTTAAAATGGAATAAAATGAAAAAAGTTTCTTCCCATGTGAAGACTGTCATATCCATTTCTTTCTCTGGGTTTTCTACGAGGGTAAATCTGATGATACCTGATTCAGTTCAGCATTAATCTTGAGAGTTTTCAACATCCTTCTCCCTAGGATTTCCCTTCACTATGGACACTCTGATGCTGACTAAGTTGGAAGCTAAACCTAAAGGCTTTCCCACACATATTACATACATAGGGTTTCTTCCAAGTGTGGACAGTCTGATGTATAATACAGTCAGAACTATAGCTGAAGCCTTTGCCACACTCCACACATCTGAAGGGTTTCTCTCCAGTGTGACTTCTCTGATGCCGAATTAAATGGGCGTTAACATGGAAAGCTTTTCCACACTCCTTACACTGAAAGGGTTTCTCTCCAGTATGGATTCTCTGATGTACAATATAGTCAGAACTACAGCTAAACGCTTTCTCACATTCCATACATTTGAAAGGCTTCTCCCCAGTGTGTATTCTCTGATGCCTAGTTAGTTTGGCATTGATACTGAAGGCTTTTCCACATTCCTTACATTGATAAGGTTTTTCTCCAGTATGGATTCGGTGATGATCAAGTAGGTTTCTTTTAGAAGTGAAACATTTCCTACACTCATTACATTCAAAGGGTTTCTCCCCAGTGTGAATCCTCTGATGCTGCATTAGTTTTGCATTGACGTTGAAGGCCTTCCCACACTCATTACACTTATAGGGCTTTTCTCCAGTGTGGATTCGCAGATGCTGCCGAAGCTGGGAGTTACACCTAAAGGCTTTCCCACACTCGTTACACTTGTAGGGCTTCTCACCTGTGTGGATTCTCTGGTGCTGGATTAACTTCCCTTTGATACTAAAGGCTTTTCCACATTCGGTACACTTGTAGGGCTTCTCACCTGTATGGATTCTCTGATGCTGAGTGAGTTTTGTATTATTACTGAAGGCTTTCCCACACTCTTTACACGGACAGGGCTTCTCTCCAGTGTGGATGCTCTGATGCTGCCTAAGCTGGGAACTGCACCTGAAGCCCTTCCCACACTCACTGCATTCATAAGGTTTCTCTCCAGTGTGGATTCTCTGGTGTTGAATTAATTTTGCATTAACATTGAAAGCTTTCCCACAATCATTACACTCATAAGGTTTCTCCCCAGTATGGACTCGCTGATGTGTGATATATGCAGAACTGCAGCTGAAGCCATTTCCACACTCCTTGCACTGATACGGCTTCTCTCCTGTATGAATTCTCTGATGCCTGCTTAGACTCCCGTTAACGCTGAAGGCTTTCCCACACACCTTACACTGATAGGGCTTCTCCCCACTGTGGACTGTCTGATGTGTGATGTAATGGGAACTGTAACTGAAGCTTTTCCCACACTCCACACACTTGAAGGGTTTTTCCCCACTATGAAGTCTTTGATGCCAAATTAATTTTGCCTTAACACTGAAGGCTTTGCCGCATTCCTTACACTGATAAGGCTTCTCCCCAGTGTAGCTATCTTGATGGTGATTAAGTTGAGAGTTATACTTAAAGGTTTCCACTAATTCTTCACATTCAAAAGGTCTTTCTCTGGAATTACTTATTTCATGATAAGTAAATTTTGTGTCAAAGCACAAGGCTTTCTTCAGTCCCATACACTTAGGGGGTTCCTCTCCAGTGGCGATGATGGTATGACACTGGTTCAAGTTTGGACTCTGACTAAAGCAGCTCTCCTCCATGGGGCCTGCGTTGTCTTTCACTGTTTCATCAATGACACTGATTTTTTCTTTCTTCATATTTCCTGCTAGGTGGACTTCCTGCTGCTGTTTTTCTACAATATAGGCTTTTGCAAAGTCTGTTTCCTGGGACAAGTTCCCCTGAAGTAAAAATGACGTATTATCTTTTTCTGTGTACAGTTCTTTTGTTATATCATTGTCAGTCTGGATATCAATATCTACTATAAAAAAGAAAAACAGAAAACAAAATGTTGTGTAAGGACCATGGTAGGAAAAAGAACTGTCCTAGGAAGAATAAAGAATCACAGTAATCAAGAGAGTCTTTAAAATCTAGGTCAAAGAATCTAAGGTTCATCCATAAGGTAGAATATATGTAGCTGGCAAGAAAATGAAATAAATCCATATATGCTGACAGGAAAAGATGTCCCAGGTATACTGTTAAATGGGAAAACAAGTTGAGAAATGGTATGTAGAGTAGATTCCATTTGTGTAAAGGAAAAGAAAAAGGGCCGACATGGACATATATATTTGTATGTGCCTGGAAAACTTCTGGAAGAAGACACAAGAAACTGAGCAAGCTGACACAGGAAGTTTGGTAGATTTCCCCACCCCCACTCCAAAACACAGACATTACATACTTTCTGTGCGGTTCTGAGCATGTGGCAATATTATAAATTTTAAAGTAATGATTTTATTTATTTCTAGAGAGAAGGGAAGAGAGGGAGAAAGAGGGAGAGAAACATCAATGTGTGGTTGTCTCTCATGTGGGACCCCCACCGGCGACGCGGCCTACAACCCAGGAGTGTGCCTTGATTGGGAATTGAACCTGCGACCTGATTCTCAGGCCATCACTTAATCCACTGAGCCACACCAGCCAGGGCTAAAGTAATGATTTAAAAAAATTACCTGTCTCTAAACCAATAACCGACAACATGAAGGTTGAAAGAGAACGGTGGAACAAAATTCTAGGTCTTATCCACCAAATGAGCATTTTTTTCCAACACACCATACTTTACTACACTCTGCAGTTTCTCCTCAGTTATCCCTATGTCGCTGAGGCCCTTGTTAATAAAAATGGAAATTGCTTAAGAAGGAAAAGGCACAGGATCCAACAATCAGCGGCGATGCTGGGGACAGAAGCACCAAGGAGCCAAAGGGAAAGAAGTCTGGTTCTTTCTTTAAAACTTAAACTCTAGGCTTTCCAAGATTCCTCCTTCAACTTCTTTCTTCTCTACTTCAGAAAGGCTGTTTAGGTCCACTATCGATCCCTTTAATCCCAGCCCTTCCCGCCCCCTCCAGAACACCGCTGCATTCTCCTTGCCTTTCCCTTTTACTTCTGTATTCAGTCCTAAAATCGGTCATTCCCTAAAATTCTTTCTATAAACTCATTCATCTTTCTATAATCCCTATAGTCCCAACAGAGCTACATTTGATCTCTGCATTTGATCCCAAATTTCTCAAAAGTGGGCCCAAAATGCTGTCTCCATATTTTTCATCTCTCATCTTCATCATGCCCCCTGCCCCAGTATGTTATTAACATCACCCTCAATAGACCCGAATGACCTGAATCTCCTGAGCAATCATTTTCAAAATACTACTGATTTTCTCAATTATAAAAACAATATCCATCTGTAGCATCAGAAACTTACAAAAAAGGAAGTTCAAATGACCTGAAATACAACCATCTAACAATAACTACTGCTGATCTGAGGTATCTCTTCCCCAATCACTTTCTTTCCAATCATTTTTCTCAAAACTTTTTTTCACAAATGAAATTTTTTTCTTCCTTCACATTAATAATAATTTCCCAGTGTCTTTAGATATTCTGTAAAATTATTTTTTAATTGCTAGACAGTACTCCATCTTGCACAGGTACCTTAATTTTCCCCAGTTTTATTGCCAAATAATTGACAGACATCCCTGTATAAGTTTAAGGTATACCGCATGGTAGTTTGATTTACGTAGTGAAATGATTACCAAAATAGGTTCAACTAACATCCATCTTCTCATAACGATAAAATTTAAAAAAATAAATGAGCCCAGGCTGGTGTGGCTCAGTGGACTGAGTGCCGGTCTGGGCGGCCTGAAGGGTCGCCAGTTCAATTCCTGGTCAGGGCACATGCCTGGGTTGCAGGCCAGGTCCCCAGCTAGGGGCCATGCGAGAGGCAACTGATCAATATATCTCCTGCACATTGCTGTTCCTCTCCCTCTCTTTCTCACTCCCGTCCCCTCCCTCTAAAAGTAAATAAATAAAATCTTTTTTTTTTAAAGGGAAAAAGTATTCTCCATGTGATGAGAACTCCCAGGGTTTACTCTCTTAACAACTTTATTATATGCCATATAGCAGTGCTAGGTGGTCATCGTGTTGTACACTGTATCCCTAATACTTATAACTAGAAGTTTGTATCTTTTGAGAGGTACCTTAATTTAACCATTCTTTCTATGTTAAAATTCAGGTTATTTCCAGTCTTTTATTATATAAAATTATAATGAACTTCTGTGCATATGCAACTTTGTCTATATCTCAATTACTTTATTAGGATATAGCCCTAAAAGGGACTATCCAGTTTATTAAGTACAAACTTTTAAAGGGCTCTTGATATGTATTGCTAAAGCACTTTCCAAAAACCTACCAATTCACATTCTCCACCAGAAGCCTGCTCCTGTTTTGCTGTACTCTTTCCATCGCTTACTATAATTTAGTTGTTTTAAATATATAGGTGAAATATCTCATTTTAATTTGTATTTCATTAATTTCTACTGAGAGTGAACATTTTTTACGTTGATTAAAACACAAGCTTCTTATGTGATGAACCGCTTAGATTCTTTGCCTGTTTTTCTACACCAGTGACCTATTTACCATGCCTGCTGTGTGGCACATTACTAGTCCCTGGCTGATCAAACATCTACTCTCCCTTTCTTCCTTACTAGCAATAAAAATTACCTCATTAAAAAAACTACCTTATAGCTAAAACTGTATTTTCCAGCCCTCTTGCAGTGGAGGTGGCCATTTGCCAGTTCCACCAAGTAAAATTTAGACAGAAATCACTGGATAGGGCTTCCGAGAAAGTGTTTTTGGTTTGTGTTTTGTTTTGTTAAAGAAAGTCAACCCTGCTGACATGGGCCCTATACCCTACAACACCTTCCCAAGCCCACCTGAGTCCCCACTCCAATAAGCCTGCACACACTAACTGGATCAATGTTTCTATTTTCAGCTGAGACCATGATGGGTTGTTCAAAAACTTCAGGACTATCTGCTGCCTACAGAATGAAATCCAGACTCCTTTGATTAAGGATCTCCACAATATCATTTTTTTTCTCCCTCTGTATGCCAACCACTTCAAAGTCTCCATGTCCAAAACATGTCTTCATTGGTCAGGGATCATCTGGCTGAATGACAGGAACAAACATCCCTGAAACCATCTTTTAAAAAAGGAGGATTCACTGAAGGGATGTGAGAGCATCTTATGGACCCCAAATGCAGGAAGTAAAGCCGGGCCACAGGGGAAATGGGAAGTCATCTGGTAGCTACTCGGCCTGGGCCACTGAGAACCTCACTACTTCAAGTGTGGTCTGGGAACTGGAAGCGCTGGCGTCCCCTGGAAACTTAGCAGAAATGCAGACTCCGAGCCCTACACCAGGCTTACTGAGCAACAACCTGCGCATGTGTAAGGCTCCCGCGTAACCCATAGCGCCTGGTCTGCGCAGCACCAGGCTGAGAGCGCCCCCTCCCGCCTGCCTTATTCCCCACAACTCACTACATAAAGCTGTCTCCTCCAAAACACCAAAAATAACAAAAACTAATGCATCATCGAGCACACACTAGAAACCACACACATGACATGTTATCTCATTTAATCCTTGACCTGTAAGACTAGCACTAATAACATAGCTTTACTATTATTATTCCATTTTCACATTTGAGAACATTGATTCTCAGAGAACTAGATAACTGACCTGCTCAAAGTCACACAACTAGAAAGTAGCACAACTGGGAGTGAACCTCAGAAAGTCTGTTCCAAAAACTATACTTTTAACCACCAGACCATTATGCCATTTTGTGCAAAAAGACTGTAGATTCTGTATCCTCTGCATTAAACAGACAATAATTAGAGAAAAAGCAAGAACCGTCCCCTACCCCCGCCAAATTACTGAGTCCATTCATTTTTTTCTGAGCAAGGTAGAGTTCCAAAATTAGGATTCAAGAGTTAAAATGAGGCATATGAAAAATGAGCTATTCTTAAGACTTAGAAAGAAATAGCAAATTATGAAAATAGTCAGAAAAGGTCTCAATTGAACCTATCTCTAAAAATCATCAAAATTTATTTAAATTTTACTCTACAGCTGGCCAATAAATGTGGCATGCTTATAGGTTGCTAATATGGTAACTCATGCTTATACGCTAACTCTTTCTTCCAAAAGAGTTAAACTTTCCAGCATAATGGGCAGTATGTGCCTCGCTTACCCGTCCAGAGGCCTGGGGGGTCGGTGCCTACTCCAGCACCCAGCAGAGATGGGCTCCCCAGCTCACCTCCTCCTTCCAGTTGTGAGATCACAGCAGGTTTGAGAAGTGGAAATCCTGTTTTGGGAGTAAGAAAATAGGAGAGAAGCGTGAATAATCTCCCATGGATGAGATCCTGGGCCTCTTCTCAGATTGTCTCCACAATGGAAAGAGAAGGTAAAAGCCCCATGGTGTCCGTGCCTAGGACTGGTGAGGGGGGGGAGGGGTTCTTAGAAAGTGTATTGGGCAGGGGAGTCTTGAGAAGGGCCCCGACCGTGGGCGCAAGAGACTTCATGCAGAACCAACAGGGAGAATCTGCCCAAAGGGATACCGGTTTTTGAGCTGGGCCTGAGATATTCAGAGAACACTGGCATCCTTGGAAAGGCCTAAGATGCAGGCAGGGTGAGGGGGAACCTAAACATGACCCTGTGAAACAGGGAGTTACTTTTTTCCACACTGCGCCCAACACGCAGCTTCTATGGGGCGGATTAAAAAAGCACACTAGTCCCGCAATGTCCTACAGTGACCGCAAAAAGGCCTTGTGGTTTGCTCTTCTCAGCAACCCCTGGGTCTAGGGGGTTAGGAATCTCAGCCTCTGGGGCACCCACTCAGTAAAGGATTACTGGAGACCCCACCTGTAACATGTAAGGGAAAAGGAAGTCAGGAAACCCCAACAGCAGAATCTGGGTCGGGGGAGAGGCCTTACCCAGGGAGGCCACATTCCCATAATTCTCCAGCATCACATCCCTGTACAGGGCCCTCTGTGCAGGGGACAGGCCATCCCACTCCGTTGGGGTGAAGTACACAGCCACGTCCTCGAAGGTCACCGACTTCTGAAACAACAGGTTCCTGCTGCCCTAGGGCCAATTCCATGGCTCAGGCCCTAAGTGAGGGGCAGAGGGCAGTATAAGGGCTTGGGGAGGGAGCTTGTGAAGAGCACAACATTAATAACAAGGCGAAAGATTTGAGAAAAACACCTGGAGAGTAAA